>CAUYRT010021611.1:0-48713 GCA_963574885.1 Lepilemur ruficaudatus | reverse complement strand
AATAATAGTAAAATCTAAAACTAGTGTGTTTCAAGCTTTTTTGGCAACAGAGCCCAACTAAGGCACCATCATTCATAATTGTTATACTCTGCTGCTTAATATCAGAATTTCAGTGATGATGGCTTTATAGTTTATGTTTGTCCACAACAGAGCAGAGTTAAATCTAACATACATGACAACCTGCTGAAGCCTTCTGATAATCATCTCCAGCACCCCTGAAATGACTCACTTGTGTAATTACCCAGAGGGTTAGCATTTGTGGTGTCTGATGCTTTATAAGTCAACCGTTGAGTGATACGAACTTTTGAGAGTGGATTACATAGAAATGTTGTGGTTTGAAGAATGTTTAACATGGCATCTTGTCTGTATACTAATTTATATTTCAGTAACTTCTTTCATGATGACTGCTCTTCCTTTATTAGAACTTAGGGAAACTGTAGGATGAGGGATGATGACTCAATGGCTTTAATAAAAAATTCTATGAGACACCGTTTTCTTTCTTCCTCTGACGTTAATGGTAGCTGTGTAGTTTTAGGGAATTCCAGACTTTCTTTTGCAATTGCTGACTGTATCAGTCAAGGTTCACTTGCAGAGAACAAAATCTGCTCTAGCTGGTTTAAGCAGAGAGAGATTTTATTATATGGCTTACAGAATTTGTTGGGAAGGTGAAGAAACAGACCTGAGGTTGAGCTCTCAGGAATGACTTCCAGAGTCTCGCAGCAGAGCAGGCCACCAAGGGAGCAGTGGCCTCTTGTGCTGTCAGAACACTGCCTGCCAAGGTGGGGGAGCATTTCAGGACCATGCTGTCATTGACATGGGAGGGCTGGAAGTTGCCACAGGAAAACCAGACACTTCCAACCATGGAGCTTGGTGACAGAGACAGCAAAAGTGTGGTCCCCAACTTCCAAACCTTTGCCTTCCAATCTCACCCAATTTCATCTATTTGACAATACATAGGCCACATAGCTGCAAGAGAGTCTGGGAAATGTAGTTTTAGCCTTCAAGTCTCTACTCTACAGGAAGGTAGAGGAGAAGGAGTGTGGGCCCCGGCTTCTAAATTGTTATGTCGCAGCCAAGAGTGCCTTTCATTGGGATCCAAGTTCATTTATTTCCTCAGGTACGAAAGACTATACAGGAACATTTCTCCCTCTACCTCCTTTATCTGCTTGTCACTGCATGCTTGCATGTACACACACACGCGTGCGTACACACACACACACATTCACACACACACACAGAAAGCCTGCTTTTCCTGAGCTTCCTCTTCCAGTTTTTACTTCATATCTAAGGTAAGTAATTACTTTCTGATGGTAGAATTTTCAACGTAACACTGTGCTTGTCTTAGCTTTCAGATTTTTCAGGCTTGGGAGGGTGACTGGGGAAATATTGCTAAGGAAGGGCTGTGCTGTACAGTTGGTGACATAGCAGCTGAGGTTGGGACCTTGGGTTCTAGTCCAGTGGTTCTCAGCTCACCTTCACATTGTAACCTTTTGGGCTGCTTTAAAGATAACCCATTCTAGAGATTCTGATTCAATTGACCTTTGGTTGGGCTTGGGCTTTTGTAAAACATAAAAGCCCCTCAAGTGACTTGAATGTGCAGCCAGGGCTGAGAATCTAAGTCCTAATCAGTATGTTTGAATTGGACAGTATCTGCACTGTGGTTTGTAAACTTTAGTGGCATCAGACTTACCGGGAGGGCTTGGTGAGCCGTAGATTGCTGTCCCCCCTACCCTATTCCTATGTAGGTTGGGGATGGGGTGTGATAATTTGTACTTTTAAGAGTTCCCAGGTGATGCTGATGGTCACCATAGTTTGGCACCACGCCTTGAGAACCACTGATCTGAAGGGACTACATATTTTCTTTATAAATATCAAATTTTTACTTACCTAGAAGGCTTTCTTCCTTGATCAACATTTATGGAGTATCTACATAATTTCCTGATCTTTGCCAGAGGTGGAGATGATCTGAGGAATAAGGTGCCCTTAAGGAGATGATAGTCTCACCTGTCTAGAGCCTCCCAATGTAAGAGGAGAGCTTTGCTTTGCTTTGCATTTTATTCTTCAAATTAATATCTCTTACTTTACGTGAACTTTCTTACATTCTTTACTATCAGTCTCTGTTAGATCTAACAACTATTTTGAGTACACAGTTCTGTACCACTGTGATACGCTCAGATAATGAGCCTGTACCTGTGGCTTGATTCCAGTATAAGAAAGCCAGTTTAAAAATTATTCCTTCATGTAGGAATATGTTTCCTGGTGGCCCCCTACCTTTGGCTACTCTAACTCATAACAGAATGAGAGTGAATTTATTTGTCCTGAAAGATATCTTTCTAGTTCTTCTTACCATGTTTCACCCGCTTTTTGTTATAAAAACACCAGTTATTGAATTTGTGTTATTGGTGTTTTTTTTTTTTTTTTTTATTTCAGGATGTACCTAGCTGGTATGTTTTGCATTTGCTATGGATTCACACAGTTATAGCTAGTGTTTATCTTGTCAAAAAGTTTTACATATTCAGTGATCTTCAGATTTTGCCCCTGTGGAATATAGATTCAGTGCATTGACCTGAAATTTCCAAACTAAAGTTAAATAATGGAAGATTTTTCCCAGTTTATGGAAGAAATATTAATGCCTAGGGTTTTTCCTGTGCTAACACCACCTCCCTCTCTTTTCCTTTAAATTTTAAATTGGTGTAAAATGTTATTGGATTGACTACAACATTCTTTATTGTGTTAAGAAGCAAATAGTATTTCATAGTCATCTGTAAAGAACCCTTTTTCTTCTTAGTGGTTTCCTCCCTATGTTTGAAAAACAGTTACTTTATTTAAAACTGTTGATATAAAATTTTTGTTTTAATGTTGGTGTCTATTCTTACAAATGCAAATTCAGAAGATAATGGTAAAGAAAATCAGGCAATTAGATTATAAGAACAGTAGCTGTAAATATTTACATTCTAATAGTATGAGAAAAAAATATATGTAACAGTGCAAATCAGTCTGAATCTTCTGGAAACAATCTAAAGACTGATGAATCTTCTGAAGCCCAAGAATGAACTAAGTCTATTAATTCCAGGCTTATGTGATACAAAGTGTGGGTATTGAACAGCTGTTCTGAATTGACTTAAAAAACGGCAGCTGCATTTCTGTGGCTCCCTTTTTCCAGCTCTTACAACTTCCTGGATGTTGGTTTTCCCAAAAGGTGAAATCCATCTAAATACACTTTCAGAACACTGGTACTTCTCACTGTAACATCACGTCATCAGTGAAGTTGTATAAGTGTGCCTTCAGTGCATGTGTCACCTAAACAAGAGGAATGGGAGATAGGGGTAGAAGTGGAAATTCCAAATGCCACACAGCATTTGACTGGTGGGGTGTAGATGGAATTGGTACAGAGATGAGGCCCAGGAGGCTGGTAGCAATTTTTCTGAATCTATCTCCTATTGAACCATAGTTACCTATTGAACCATAGTACATTCTAAATAGAATGTACCTAGGACCTAATACAGATTTCAGTGGGCCTCAGTAAAATTCCATAGTGGTCATTAGCCATTTGCTGTACGTGCAACTTCGGGTCTGTTTTCAAGAAGTAGCATAACATGGGGCGCAAGGGGGATGATGATACATTAGAATGCGCAGAATGTTCGTTTAGTGGTTTGTTGAGTGTTTTTGAAGACCCATGAATTCCCTTCCCCTCTCTCCTTCTAATTTTTCCCCTTTAAGTTATCAGCCAGATTACTCATCATTTAGGTGTTTTTAGGAGTAAGCATGGTAGAATATAAATACCTTTGGATAAATAATACAAATAGTAATAGATACCATTTATTGAGCACTAACCTTTTGGTGCTAAGCACTTTATGTAATTACCTCTTATTACCCTTACAACTATCTAGGGCCTTTTTAAAGATGAGGAAAGAGAGGCTGAGAAGCCAGGGCCTCCAAGTCACATAGGCAGTGAGTTTAGAAGTCAGGCCTGACCCCCATTTGAGAATGGTCTGACACTAAGGCCGTGTTCTTAATCACGGCACTGGACAGACACCTTAAACTGGTGTTAGGAGACACTGGGAGAGTCTTGATTTCTAGGCATGTACTATACAGTCATGCACCATGGTAGTACGTTTCGATCAACAAAGGACCATATATGTGATGGTGGCCCCATAAAATTGTAATGGAGCTGCCCTATACATGTGCACCTTTTTTTAAAATCTTTTTTAAAACCCATATTTTTACTGTACCTTTGCTATGATTATATACACAAATACTTGCCATTGTGTTTCAGTTGCCTACAGTATTCAGTGCAGTAATGTGCTGTACAGGTTTGTAGTCTAGGAGCAATAGGCCATACCATCTAAGCCTGTATAGGTACACTCCATGATGGTTGCACAATGATAAAATCCCCTGATGGCATGCTTCTCAGAATGTGTTCCTGCAGTTAAGTGAGGCATGACTGTATTACATTCCTAGTAATGTAAGTTATGGTCACTCTGAAGCTGTCTGTGATGTGTCTCAATGGGAAGGACCACCACAGGAGGAGATGGGAGATTTGGAATCTGATCACAGCTCAGAAAACACTGAGAAATGTAAGCACAGATTGGCGCTCAATCTACTTTTGGGGGAAATAATTGACCCTTTCTGAGCCTGAGACCCGAGACCCTGAGAGAGTTACAAAATGAACTCCTGTTTTTTTTTTTTTTTTTTTTTTTGTCCTGAAGTGTAGTCCTAATGGGGACAGTGAATGTACATTTCGGGATCCATAAGTGGAAACATGCTGTGGGATTTGGGGCAGGGATGTTCACTCTGAAGTGCCCAGGGAAGGTCTTATGAAGTGCAAGGCATAGAGAATTAATTAGGTTTTCAAGGATGTGGTATTCCCATAGCAAGAATAGTCCATTTTGTGGAAATTTTCTTTTGCATTTAAAAGGAAAACCGACTAAGAACTTAGGACACCATATGCTTTTTACAAACAATGTGACTTCTGCATTGTCACTAGGTGGAGATGTGGGACTCTTGCTGTGGAGGAGGGAATTCCATGTTCTTAAGGTGACGGATGGGGGATCTTTTATACTGTCCCATCTTCTCTAGTAGGTTTGTCCTAGCGTGCCTTTCTCAGAGACCTGAAAGGAGGGGATCCTGTCCGGAAACCCTTATGTCAGCAGTATCATTAATCTTAGGTTGCTTAGGAGTCTATTTTTCCCTCCTTTATTGAACGGCAAAAAACACTAATTCAGGATTTTAAAAAAGATTACAAATTCTTATGAATAAAAATAGCATTGGTGGTTACACATACTTAGCTGAAATGAAAAGAGTTATCAGTGTTGCTTTGGGCAACAAGGTGACCAACTGGTTTCAGAAAGACTACCTCTCCCATTCCCATGCTTAGTTAATAAAATTATTCCTGACAGTGGAGGGCCTAGGAGCTGAGGCAGTTCCATATTTAGAGACAGAGAACCCATTGTCGAAAGATCTCAGAAGAGCCTTTGCAAACACACAGAAGGGATTTAGAACAATTTGCATAAATCTCCCTGTGGATAGCGACATGGCTCCAGTGTTGGGGTGTTTCCAGGAACCCCTCCTTGGCTGTATCATGGGGTGACGCTGTGCTTGGTGAGATTTCAGTCTCATGATGGTTTTTGCCAGCAGGATTGGGTGATGGGTCGCTGAATAAACCCACTGTTTGGTTCCACATAAGGGCTCTTTTGTGTTGGCCTGGGTCAGCCATGTTCAAGTTTGTCTTGCTTTTTCCCCACTGATGTTTTTGGACTTTGTGGCCTGGAGAATTAAGCACAACACCTATTCTGAGCTAATCTGTCAAACTTTGCCCTTGGAAGGTAACCACAGCCCCTTGTATTTCTAGAATGTGGAGAATAATAGTCACACCTTTGGAGACTTCTGATTTATTAAATTTAAAGCTGGGGAGAGAAATAGTTCCTTGGCATGCCCTGGTAGCTGGGTGTATGTGCCTGTTCATGGTGGAACCGTGGGAAGTAATTCCCTTCTGTTTGTTAATATGATTTGCCTGGTTCACTGGCTTCTTTAAGAAATATGTTCTCTTGAATAGTTAGCAAACAAGATGTTTGTTAATATTTAATATTCACCAGTGAAAGGGTATGGGTTACCCTGGAGTGCAGTTAAAAAATGCCAGGTGTTTACAAACCTGTTTCGACTTTGCTTTCTTCTTTTAAAAAATGATGTACATTTAACACTCGATGTTAAGAGCTTTAACTAGTGGTTTCTTGCACAGAATTTTATCATTCTAGAAGCTACATAAGAAGTCTAGTTTAAAATCTGGGGAGAAGTTTGTACACTGGGGCAATGTGATGCTTTAAGTACGAAAATGAAATGCACTCATTTCTAACCTGGGGTTTATTTTCCATCAGTCTGCTAGCTTGATTTCTCAGCTTTGTTCTAATAATATAAACATTTTTATGTTTATTTATAGGTGGTTTTAACCAAGAGAGCAGATCCAGCTGAGCTTAGAACAATATTTTTGAAGGTCAGTATAAAGGAATCTATTTTGTTTCTTGTTTGATTTGTGTTCTGTAACTTTTAAAGATTATTTTCAAACAGCTCTTTATTTCATTGTTATATTTTTTAAAATCCTCAAAAGTATCTTAAGACTTATGAAGGAGGAGATCCTTTATAATTATATCTGATTTTAAAAAGAGTATGGGAAACTTGTCAGCAACTGTTTATGATGACAACATGGCTTACGTTTTAATTTATTTTATCTCACATGCTGTCAGGTATGTGAATAAAAGCAGTTACTGGAGGATTTAGTCTTGCAACCCATTTACCGTTCTAGGATTGACCTGTGCAGTTTGATGATAATGCTTTTTCTCCTAAGAAGTTTAAAGCTCTTTGTAAATATCTCAGTAATCCTTCATTCATCCAGAGGGGACTAGCCTTGTCTCTCCTGGGTGGAAGCAGCCTGCTGTTGTTATCATCATCATCGTTTTATTACAATGTGGTGCACTGTGAGGTGTGGCCTCAGTGTGAGTAATAGTAGATACTAGAGTGTGACAGGCACTACACAGGTTTATTCCCTTGGTTTCTTGTGAGTCCACCTATTTTGTGATATTAGGCAGTGAATAAATAGAATAAAAGTCCACTTCAGGTCCCAAACACTGGAGCACCTTTATGTTACTCACATGAAATTAAAATACTCAGAAAAGGCCAGTTTTGTAAAGATAATAAAAAATATGTGGGCCTTTTCTAAATATTATGAAAAGGCAGCTGTGCTGTATAAGAAGAGGACCAAAGCATCAAATGAGAATTTTTTTTTTTTCCCACCCTGCCTTCTCCCCAGGGCGACCTTCCAGTCTGTCCCCTGACCCTACCCCTGCTCCAAATTCCCCACAGCGTCCTACTCCTGAGACCTGCTGTGTCTTTGGCAGGGATTGCAGGGTGGCTCTTGCTGCCATAGGCACCTGAGGACTAGAACATGTGGCCTATCCCACCGGAGACCTGACACCCTGGAGCATCTTTTTCCTAGAAAATTATTAATTCTGTGAGCCTCAATTCACTCATCAAAATGTATTACTATTAAAAAAAAGTTGAGACATCAGGGAATTTGAACACTGACAGGATGTTTGATATTAAGGAACTATTATTAATTGATGTTTAGCCTTAATTTCTATAGTATTCTGACTGTAGGAACTATCAAGAGTCTATGATTTAGAGATACACACTGAAGCATTTACAGGTGAGGTTATCATGTCTGAGATTTGCTTTTAAATAATCCAGTTTAGGTGGGGAGGGGAAAATGAGTAGGAAGTATGATGATCATTTTTGAAATTGGAAAAGTGGAGTCTTGGGTTTATTATACTGTTCTCTCTACTTTGTGTACGTTTAAATGTTTTCATAATAAAACGTTACAAAAAGTTATGTGAGAGATAACTTATGTGAAAGTTGTCCAGCACCTGATATACATTAGATGTTGATTCAGTAAGTGCTTGAAATGAAATAATTTAAATACAGGAGATTAAATGATTAAAGATAGGGACAGTTTTCAGGGAAGGGAAAAAAGGTTAAATTTGTAAGGAGGTTTGGATTATACTTAAAAAAGCAGGATTCTTTATAAATTTGTTTTTAGTCCAGAAGGCACAATACAGTGTAGAATATCTAAGGTAGAAAAAGATTCTGAATGATTAAATCCAGCGAAGAGAAAGCATTTGTTTCTTACCTATGCTAATGTCTTGCTGTGCATGTTGGGATGAGATGTGTATGAGGGACCCATAGAAATTCTTACTATGTGTATTTAAACTCTGTTGATACCATAAAACTCTAATGATATAATTCTGAAAGACCACTTGCGGAAAAGCACCTGAGTGTGTTGCCGAAGAGCCTTGAGAAATGGATAAAAGTTTATTAACATGAGCTGGTAAAGTCATCATCATCATTCTTTGAACTCGGGACCTGTTACTTTATTTTCTGAAGATGCAAGAGCTGTAGATATCCTTCTAACAGGAAATGGGAACAACTTAGAGGGTGTCTCAATACATGTTGCATCTTTTTTTTAATTTTTAATTTTTTTTTTTTTTTTTTTGAGACAGGGTCTTACTCTGTCACCTAGGCTAGAGTGCAGTGACATCATCATAGTGCACTGCAATCTCAAACTTTTGGGCTCAAGCAATCCTCCTGCCTCAGCCTCCTGTGTAGCTGGGACTATAGACATGCACCACCACACCTGGCTAATCTTTCTATTTTTTGTAGAGACAAGGTCTTGCTCTTGCTCAGGCTGGTTAATTTTTTATTTTTAATTATTATGGGTGTATAATAGTTATATGTCTTTATAGGGTACATGTGATGTTTTGATACAGCCGTACAATGTGAGTTAATCAAATAGGATAATTGGGTATCCATCACCTCGGCCATTTATTATTTCTTTGTGTTAGGAACATTCCAATTCCACTCTTTTAGTTATTTTAAAGTGTACCCTAATTTATTGTTGATTATAGTCACGTTGTTGTGCTGTCAAATACTGTTCATTCTATCTACCTATTAATTTATTTTTGCACCCATTAACCATTCCCACTTTATCTCCTCCTCCTGGCTACCCTTCCCAGCCTCTGGTAACTGTCATTCTACTCTCTGTCTCCATGAAATCAATTGTTTTTAATATTTAGCTCCCACATATGAGTGAGA
Organism: Lepilemur ruficaudatus; assembly: GCA_963574885.1. Classification (NCBI taxonomy): domain Eukaryota; kingdom Metazoa; phylum Chordata; class Mammalia; order Primates; family Lepilemuridae; genus Lepilemur; species Lepilemur ruficaudatus. Next base: position 39,572 of record CAUYRT010021611.1, on the reverse strand, counting down.
GAACATGCGAGATTTGTTCTTCTGTGCTTGGCTCATTTCACTTAACGTAATGTTCTCTAGTTCTGGATGGTGCATCTTTGATACTCACTGGTCTGTTGGTGAGATCCATTGATAAGACTCCATTTAAAGGATATATCCACCTTTTCAGGCCATGTGGCAGCTGTGAGGCTAGGCTACTGTTTGGAACAACGTATCTTTGCCAGCTGCTACATCCGCTGTCAAGAGCAGGCAGGTCTATACTGGGGTGTAAGTCTGAGTGGTCAGGTAAACCCAGGGAGGGTGGGAATTCCAGGCAGAGTTCTGGAGAGCCACCTGTGGGTTTTCTGTATAAGTGGATCTGAAAGCTAGAATCTTTGGGACCAGTTAGGGAAGTGCTCTCTTCCCTTAGGATGGCTGGGACTCTGTGGCTTTTCAATAAGAGTTCCCTGTGACTTGGAGTATGAGGAGCTGATGTGTATGTGGGATTTACCTGAAGCAAATAGCGATCAGCAGTTTGTGGAAGGGATTGTGGGTCTGGCAAAGGTTCTGGTGACCTCACCAGACCTGAGTAGCGTGGTCCCAGCACAAATCCACCTTGGCTCAGCACACCAGGATCTCAGGGTTGTCCTCTACAGCAGACGGTGTTGTGGTGAGGGGAGGAGTGGGAACCGAGGCACCGTGGGGCTGTGCCAAGCTGGGCTTTTTAGTTAAGCATGGTTCAGCAGTAAGCATGCTGTGAACCTGCCTACTTGGCTGATTTTCTGTGACTTGTTCCTGACTTGATTTTCTCCTGATAAAAAATCCATGTGAAGTATGCCAGCCTTCTCTCTACCAAACTAGGAAGAGGGAGGGTACTTCTGTAGCTTGGGAGGTGGAGAGGAGCTTCACTATACCCTCCGTATCAGACATGCTGGTAGCAGGGGACTTGTGGCTCTGGGGATTGGAGGGAGCTGGTGGACCTGAGCCAGATAGGAAAGAGGGTTCCTGGAGGCCTAAAATGGCCCAATTCTGGCTTTTTCATTTATGTTTTTGAGAAGAGTTAGAATCAGTTTGCCTGTTGGTCTTTTCTGAAGGTGACTACCATATGTTAGACATAGTGTTAGGTATTGGGCATGTAATGATACATAAATCGTGGCCCCTGTTTTTAAATATCTTACTGTGTAAGTGTAAAAAAACCAAAAAGCTGAGATATGGTTGATGAGTATTATACAGCATTAATTATCAGGAAGTTGATATGGGCTTCACATCTTTCTACGGAGGGTCATTAAATTAGAGGGAGGTGGTGATATTTGAACTGTGCTCGAAGATGAGAGGGTGCTTACCAGGTGGAGAAAGTAGAGGAAGTTCTGTGGGCAAAAGAAGACCTTTCCAGGCAAAGAAAACAGCATGTGCAAAGCAGAGAGCTGTGAAAGGAAAGGCCAGGTGTGTGGAAGGAATGGCTAATAACTCGGGCTGACCTAGGGCAGGACTTGGTATAAAACATGCCATGCTACAGAGTTTGGGGTTAGTTACGCAGGATGTTCTTGTGGTCAGTGGCAGGTGATATTTTATCTGAATGTGGAAGTTGAAGTCTAGGTAGTCAGTTTTGTTTGTAACTTAAATGTTGACATGCATTTTTTTGTCTGCCTAATGCTTTTGGTGTTGTTTCATGTTAATTTCAACAGATGTGTATTGAGTGCTTACAGTTTAAATAAAACACCCCGAGACTATGGTGAGTGGGAGGTGCAGAAGGAATACGAACAGTGACCATGTCTTGAAGGCGTTCAGGTTTTCTATAGAAAATGCCAGATTTACAGGCGTGCAGCAGGTAAAAAAGAATGTGTCAGCATACGCAAGGGTCCGCATGTGTGGTTGAAGCAGATGCCACAGGAAATGGGAGGAGGGAGCCTCCATTGTGGGGAGTAGTCAGGGAAGGCTCTGTGGAGAGAAGACTTGAGGGGCCTCGGGGACAAGTGTGAGAGGAGAGGACCACAGCTGAGGGAAGATGGGTCTGGGAGAGGACAGCCTCTCTCAGTGAAGGATTCTTGCTCATTCTTCAGAGGTTTATTGAAATACAACTCTGTGCCATGAAGTCTGCTAAGTATCACAGGGTGCGAGTGACAAAATTGGGAAGCTCATTGGAAGTTTGGCATTCCACTAAAGAGGCGGAAGCCACTGAAGGCTTTCTGAGTAGTCCAGTGATGGGGAACACCAGTTTGAGATTCTACTGGTGCTGCATGGCCACCATTTAGGCAGCCTTAGGGTTGTGGCAGCAGGAAGAATGGAGAATGGGCAGGTCGGACACGTTTTGAAGGAATATTTGATGACTGATCTTGTATAGTGGATGAAAGAGAGCAGGGGGTAACTGTAATATGGCTGGCAAGGGTACAGCCTGGGTGCAGAGAGGTGCCAGTGATAGGAGTGGAGAGAGCGAGGAGGGAGCCAGTAGCTCTAGGGGGAGGACAGGAGGTGCTGTTACTGTTTAGAAGACTGGAGTCTGAAGTAACTACATTTCTGTAGGGGAAGACGTGGAAGATGGCAAAGCTGGGGGAAGGGGCTGGACAAGAGACGTAGGACATATTACAGGGTAACAGTGAATTGCACTTGGATTTTTACAATTATTCTGACAAGAAAAGCACACTTTTAACATTTTTGTAGGCAAACTTGGGAAAGCTGCTAATTCCTTTCTTGAAAAACTTTTTTCTTGTAACAAATTACTTTATGTTCATTGATGGATATTTGAAAGTCACATATATAAAGAAAAGTAACTTGTGATCCTGGCATAAATCGATAGATAAATCGATGGATAATTCTCTCTCTGTCTCTGCATATGTATATAATTTTTTTCCTTAACAGAAAAAAATGCTGTTTTGTATCCAGTTTTTCCCCTCACCTAATGTGTTATGAATACGTTTTCCTGTAATTGAATGTGTTTCTACAATATTTTTAATGCTGCCTGATATTCCTGTGTATGGCTGTTTTACCGTAATTTATCTATCCAGTCTATTATTGCATGTTTAGTTGTCTCCTGTGCTTTGCTGTCATAACAACACTGTGATGAATACCCTTGTACCTCCATTTTTGCACATGGTTAGCATTATTTTCTTAGGATAAATTTTTAGAAGTGGCATCATTGTGTTAAAAAGTGGGTTTACAACATATTAGGGTTTTTGATCCTTTCTTGCAGACACGCTTTCATAAATGTTGTATCAACATATAATATATTTTGGGTGGGTGTATAGAGTATACATGTCCCATATAGTGTATCAACTCAGATTAATATTACGAAATGCAGCAGCAATGAAAAACCTTTCTGCCAACTGGTTATTTGAAAAATTGTATCTTTAAATTTTCATTTTTTGATAAGTATCAGTATATTTATTGACCATTTATGATTCCCAATTATATTTTTAACTGTTTATTGTGACAGTTTTCAAACATACAGAAAATAGAGTAGTACACTGAACATCCACCATAACCACCACCTAATTTAAAGTAGTATTTGTCATTAGTTTATACGTATATATTTTTTTTACTGATTTATTTCAATGTAAGTTAGATATCACCATAATTCATCCTAAATATATTAGCATACAGCTTCAAATAATAAAACGATTTCCTACATGGCCACAATACTGTTGTGCACCTAATAAAATATACAGTAACATAAAATACCCAATCCAGATTCAAATTCTTAATTATGCTAAATTCTATCCCTGCAAAAGAGAGGCAAGGCAAAGGGTGGTCAGAGGCAGTGACCTGGTGTCACAGGGTTTTTCAGTTGTTGGAAACAGGTTAGGGGAATTTGCCCTTCTGCCCCAGGGTGTAAATGATTCAGGGTAAAAGCAGGCAGCTGGATGATTATGGTTCTCACTTGGCTCGTTTGCAGCTTACAGACCTGTGTTAAATGACAGGTGGTGGTGAGCAGGCCAGGGAGGACCCCTGCCCTCACTGCGCATGCCCTGCAGTGATAGGCTCCTTCTGCGTCCCTTGGCTGCTGTCTTCACCAGGTGTGGTGGGGTTTCTTATGGTGACAATTAGCATCACATAGGGTTGTTCAGAGAATCTTAAAAGCCTTCCCTTTTTGTAAGCATATCTTTAATCATAATAAAACTCCCCAACATTATAAGGGAGGGCGGCTTCAGATCACTTGTGAAACCTATTTCCAAAGAAGGATTAATGACATTCTAAAGATGTGGTAGTTATAAGGTATGGTCCATTTCTTCTACAGGGACTCTCTGTTCACTGTTGCAGGAACAGCAGAGATATGTTAATCAAGATCCTAGTAATATCCTTATTGTGGTCTGCCTCTGTCCATCAATCTAAGGAAAAACCTTTGACATGTTTACTGAAATCATAGAGCAGACCACTGCAGCCTTGGTGAAGAAAGCTGTGTTTTTTGTGCGTGGATTGACATGTTCTGATTGATTGATTGATTGATTGATTGAGACAGCCTTGCTCTGTCACCCTGGGTAGAGTGCAGTGGCATCATCATAGCTCACAGCAACCTCAAACTCTTGGGCCTAAGTAATCCTCCTGCCTCAATCTCTCAAGTAGCTGGGACTATAGGTGCAGATCTCTGGGCGAGCTAATTTTTTTTAATTTTTAGTAGAGACGGGGTCGTGCTGTTGCTCAGGCTGGTCTTGAGCTCCTGACCTCAAGTGATCCTTCCAACTTGGCCTTCCAGAATGTTAGGATTACAGGAGTGAGCCACTGTACCCGGCCATACATGTTCTTATATTTAAGAAATGATTTCTTTATCACCTCTGAAAAACTGAGGTTGATTAAATATTTCAGTGACTTTTAAAAATGTAAACTATTGAGGTATAAATCAAGTGCACACTTCACAAATGTTGAGCTGCATGAGTGTTCACAGCGTGAGCACACCTGTGTAACCAGCACACCCGTGTATCCAGCACCCAAGAAGTCCTCTGAGACTCCCTCCCAAGCATAACCAATTGTCTGACTTTTGGTTACTATATATTAAAACTAACTATGTTAGTTTTGCCAGTTTTTTCACTTTATATAAATGGAATTATATGGTATGTATTCTTATGTCTGGTTTCTTTTGCTTGATTTATGTAATCCATGTTGTCATGTGTCACTGGAGTTAGTTTTTCTCATTGCTGTGTTTTATTCTGTTGTGCGAATACACTGCAGTCCCTTTATAGTATGCCACTATTGGTTGCATTTGTATTTTAGGGATTTTTTTTTCCTATTACAAATAATGCTGCTGTGGGTATTTTAGTAAATTTTTGGTGTATACACACACAAATTCTTGTTGGAGATGGAACACCTATGGTTGAAATTGTTGTGTTGGTAGTTGGGTGTAAGTTCAGTTATAGCAGATATTGTCCAGCATTTTTCTAGATCAGTTTGCCGGTTTATCCTCATACCACCAGTGTGTGAGGAGAGCCTTTGCTCCACATTTTTGCCCACACTTTATTTACTCTTTTTCATTATCTTGTGGGTGAATCATGGTATTGCGTTGTAGTTTTATTTTGCATTTTCAGTGGAATTTTTTTTTAGAGGCAGTAACTTGACAATGGTCTTGCAGGTCATTTGGGGAAAATCAAAGAGTGATCATGCTGAAGAAAACATCCAAGAGTAAAGTAATACAACAATTTTTGTAACCTTTCATTCATTTGAAAAATATTTATTGAACATGTTTCGCTATATGCCAGTGACCAGTCTGGAAATTTGAGGATAGAGCAGTGAAAAAGACAGGAGAAAAATCCTGTCCCGACACAGCTTTCCCTCTAGTTGTAGCAATCAAGATGCATGTAATCCCACAAGCGTAGACAGGCTAGTCCTGAAACATTTCCTACTACAGAGATGACAAGAGCTGTCAGTCCATCCTGGCATCCTCCCACGGAGTGTTCAGCAGCCTCAGAATACATGTTGGCCCCAGGAAGCCATCACCAGCTCATTGGAGCCCATACCGGAGATGGAGCCAGCTTGCCAAGCCTTTCCCTGGAGACCATATGACAATTTAATATGTGATAAACGTGGCATTCCAATGACGAGGGGAGGGAGAATGATTTGATTTGTGGTCCTGGACAACCAAGAGATTAAGTGGGAAAAAATTGAAGTTGGAGTATCCTTCCCTCAGACTACACACACACAAAAGTACTGCTGTACTAAAACTTAAAGGTAAAAGGTAAACCTACTTTTAAAAAGCCAAGAGAAACCGTGGGTGGATATTTAGTCTTGAAATGAGAAAACACTATTTTCTAAGCTTAGAAAAGTAGTGGAGGAAATTACAAAGGAGAAAAAAATCTACAGACTCAATTATATAAAAATATCAAACTGGAAAAATATTTGCAACAAATATGATAGACAAAGGAGGGGAAAGGGCATCTTTGGACACTGTTGGTGGGAGTGTGAATTGGTACAATCCTTTCTGGAGAGCAGAGGGATAATAAGCACCAAGAGTCTTAAAGTTGCTCTCCTTTGACTCAACAATTTCTCTTCCTGGAGTCTAGCCTTTCACAATTGCCAGGAATTTGGACAGATGTTACATACAAAGGTTGCTATCTTAGCTTCGTTTTAAAAATACCGAAAACCGGAAATAATCTGAATGTTTACTGATAGAAGAAAAGTTAAATGATATTTTAAAATACATTAATTATTCACTATCATAAGCAAACGAGGGAGAACTCTGAGTCATAGGATTGCTGTAATTAGCACTGACATTTCCTTTGTATTTCAGGCTTATTTTGCATCGAGATAATCAAAATATAATTCTTTCTTGTACATGTCCCAAAAGCTGAATTAAATGCTAACTGAAAAACAGTAGAATTACTCGGCCATCTTTGAACCTTTCTCTTGAACTGTGCTAGAAAATGTTAATTGAAAAACAACACTGTGGAACATGTATGGAGTACTTATTGTATGTAGGGCATTGTGCTAAGTATATCATATGATTATCTAATTCATTTCTAGCATCAATCTTACGAAGCTGATAATGTTCTACCCATTTTACAGATGAGGAACCAGAAGCACTGAAAGCTCTAGTTACTTATCTGAGGTCATTCAGGTGGTAAGAGGGACTCCAAAATATCTCAGCAAGGGCTTAGTCTGCATTGGAATTAAAATGTAGAAATAGCAAGTGACTTTGTAAAACAATTTTGATCAGTCTTTACCCTTGGGTGACAGAGGGAGAGGAGATGCCATCCTCGCACCTCACTTCACTGTGTGCCTCCCCCATCACTGTGGCTACCAGTGTGGTTCTTGCCACCCAGCTAGGCTGTGCTTATAGCAGCATATTTTTGCTTCGTCAGGACAACACATGATCCCCACGTTGTTTCTCAGCATATCAGCCCTTGGAGGCTCCGTGGAGCAGGAATCAGTGGGTTCCCTCTTAGCCGAGCCAGAATGTATCAGACTAAGTAAGGGCAAGACCTGGGAGAAGGCTGTGAAGAAATGTTGCACACACCTAATTCTTATAGACCATTTCTGGATGATAATGTTGTAGAGTGGAGAGGCACTAACTAGTACAGCATTTAATAATACGTGCTTCCATGAAATTCCCAAGAAACCACACAGTTAGTAGTTCACTTCCCAGCTTAGCTTGCCATCGTTTCCTATATCATTGATGCCCTTAAAGCCAGAATGGGGCAAAAAAATAAAGTTGTTTTTCCTCCATGACTTCATAATTAAAATTTCACTTAAAAAAAAAAAAAAAGCTGGCCGAGCATGGTGGCTCACGCCTATAATCCTAGCACTCTGGGAGGCCGAGGCGGGTGGATCGCTCAAGATCAGGAGTTCAAAACGAGCCTGAGCAAGAGTGAAACCCTGTTTATACTAAAAATAGAAAGAAATTAATTGGCCAACTAAAAATATATTAAAAAAATTAGCCGGGCATGGTGGTGCATGCCTATAGTCCCAGCTACTTGGGAGGCTGAGGCAGAAGGATTGCTTGAGCCCAGGAGTTTGAGGTTGCTGTGAGCTAGGCTGATGCCATGGTGCTCACTCTAGCCTGGGCAACAGAGTGAGACTCTGTCTCAAAAAAAAAATCTGTGTGTCTTGGCAAAAGAAGAGGACACATTAATAGTTTGTCTTTCCAAATTTCTGTAAACCAGGCTTTCTCGACCTTAGCACTGTTCACTTTGGGGCTGGGAAACTGTGTTGTCGGGGGTCATCCGTGTGCTGCAGGATGTTTAGCAGCATCCCTGGCCTCTACCCACTAGAAACCAGTAGCACCCTTCCTCCCGTGTTATGACTATCAAAATTGTCATTAAACATTGCCAAATGTCCCCTGTGGGGAAAAATTGTTCCCAGTTGAGAACCACTGTGTTTTTTATTTGTTTTTGAAGTGATGGGAGATAATGGTCATTGTAAAGAGTATATTATCATATCTGATACTTTATCCTTTGAATGTTTTCAACTTTTTCACATATTGACCCCATGGTTATATACTTTGAGAATCAAATATATAAAACATCATTTTTCTTTTTTCTTTTTTAACAGTATGCAAGCATTGAAAAAAATGGTGAATTTTTCATGTCTCCCAATGACTTTGTCACTCGGTATTTGAATATTTTTGGAGAAAGCCAGCCTAATGCAAAGACTGTGGAACTTGTAAGTGGAGTGGTGGATCAGACCAAAGATGGGTATGTTTCTTTTTCCTTTTTTTTTTTAATTTCAGAATATTAGGAGGGTACAAACATTTTGGTTACATGATTTGCTTTTGTGTAGTTTGAATCAAACTTATAAGTGTGCCCATCCCCAAGATGGTGTGCATTGTACCCATTAGGTATGTATTAACCCGTTCCCCTACCCCACCTGCGTGGTTTGAGTTTTACTACCATATGTGCACATTGGTGTCGATTGATTAGTTCCAATTTAATAGTGAGTACGTGTGGTATTTGTTTTTCCATTCTTGTGATTACTCTGCCTAGAAAAGTAGTCTCCAGTTTTATCCAGGTATGTTTATTTTTAATTATCATATTTATTGTTTTGTTTAACATAGCTTTCTTTTGCTTTAATGATCAGGAAATCATTAAATATATACCTATCCATCTCTTAAGAGCATTTTCTGTACCTGTTACTATTAATACATTGTTTTAGAAATAATACCCTTAACATTTCCTTCAGTGGTTATTTTACAGTTGGGGATTCTAGATATATATTTTATACTTTTTACTTTTTAGAGATGGGTTCTCCCTCTGTAGCCCTGGCTGAACTGCAGTGGCCCAATCATAGCTCACTGTAACCTTCAATGCCTAGGCTTAAGCATTCCTCCAGGCCTCATCCTCTTGAGTAGCTAGGGCTATAGGGCGTGTGCCATCACGCCCAGATAATTTTTTTTATTTTTGTAGAGACAGGGTCTTGCTATATTACCCAGGCTGGTCTTATACTCCTGGGCTCAAGCGATCCTCCCACCTTGACCTCCCAAAGCGCTGGGATTACAGGCATGAACCACTGGGCCTGGTTCTATATATGTATATTTTGACTTGTTTAAAGAACACTTTATAGTTTCAGAGAAATATTATTGTAATTGATGAGGTGAAGATACAGGAGAGCATTTGTATTCATTTGGTATTTTTCAAGGCAGCTGTAAAATTGTGAATAAATGTACAATATAGCTTATGGACTTCACTTTTCTATAATCTTTATTTCTGCTCAAATCACCTTTAAAATTTCACGTAGGATTAAATGGTATGGATCTAGCAGACAGAACAATATGATGATTCCAAATCCCCAAAAAAGGCATTCTACAAAAGCTGTAGGAGAGAGACTACCATGTAGAATTAAATAGGCCACTTTGCAAAATATGATAGAATTTTTTTTCCCTACCAGTCTTCTTCTATGCTTACATTTTTAAAATGGGTTTTTCTTAAGCTATCTAATATTGCAATTGGCTTTTACCATTAAACATAGAATTTCGGGTTCCAAACTCTTACTAATACAAACACCAACATCTGCTGATCACCTAAGTGTCATCTACAAGAACCAGCCTTCTCTGTGTGGACTGCAGGAGACCTAGCCTTCTGCCCTTGCTGTTTGCCAGCTCCCCTATGGATAGATTGCAGTTACCTGCCGTTCTGGGTTAGAGTTCTCCAGCTCTGAGCTTTCTGCATGTGTTGGGATCTTCATGTGTTTGATTTTCCCACATGCAGTGGTTTAAGATGTAACCAATGTAAAACCTTAGTACCGTGAATGCTGTGTTTTCATTCTCAGCAGCACTTCTCTTTGCTTATTTATGCACCTGTCATCCCATTTTTCATGGAAATAACCAAGGCCTTGAAGATGGGGAGGCAGCAGGAAAGGAATTAGCATATGTACTTGCTGCAGTATCCTGGAGGATTGTTGGATTATGCCTTCTCTCTTTGTTCTTTTGGCAGAAGTTTTTTATTTTTTTTTAAAAAAAAAAACCCTGTTACCTTTGTTTAATCCTTACTCCAAGGTGGGATTCTTTACTTGGTAGGAAAATGTAATGTATGAACAGGCCTTCATTTTCTTACAGACGATCTCTGGGGTGGTGCAGGGAGAGGCTGGGGGTATATTTCACACTAGTCCATTGAAGCTAAATCTATGTAGAACTTAGATTTATTCTAGAAAACATTTTTCTGTGGAAAATTTGGTTGCCTCCTTGCTCCCCGTAGTGGCTCATGGTTCAGAGGAAGTGTGGCCAAGCTCACATGCAACATGAATTATCTGACTCAATGTTTGAGATCAATTTTTTTTTCTAACGGGATAAATTTGAATTACAGAAAAAAATTTGGAACTACAGAAAAGTTGATAGAACGATACAATGGAAGATCTATTCTAGACTCTTCATCTATATTGACTAAATGTTAACATTTTTACCACTTTTGTGCTCTCTTTTTACACACGTTTTCCACACACAAACACATGCACATACATAATTTTTTTGGCCTGTACTATTTAAGTATAAATTGTAGGCATCATGATATTTCAGCATTTATCTTCATTGAAGACTCAGAACATTCTTGTACATAACCACCATACCATTATCATAATACTTAGGAGAATTAATAATCCTATGAAATGTCATCTAATGTCCAGTCCCTGTTTCAAATATACTAGATCTTCTGTCCCCCTCCCCCAAATGGCTCATTGCATTTTCTTGTTTCTTTTCTTTGTTTTTTGATCTAGGATCTAGTAAAGGTTCTTGTACTACATTTAGTTGTTATGTCTCTTTTAATCTAGAACATATCTTTGCATTTCTTGTTTTTCATCATACTGACTTTTAAAATGCAAGCCAGTTACTTTGTTGAAGGTCTCACATTCTGGACTTGTCTGATTGTTTCTTCATGATTTGATTCAGGATAAATTTTTGGATGCAGGTTACAATATACCCTGTACTACCTAGTGTATCTCCTCAGGAGGCGTGTTCTCCCAGCATCGATGATGCTGAGTTTGATCTCTTTGTGAAGGTGGTGTCCACGAGATATTTCCATTTTAAAGTTGCCTTTTTTGTTGATGTAATTAGTAGATAATCTGTGGGGTGATACTTCGACATCACATGGTTATCTTGTTCCCCAGCAGCTTTTCACCTGATGGCTTTAGCATCCATGATGATCCTTTTCTCAAGCAGTTTACTATATTGGTGTTGGAGAAATGGTGACTTTTCTTTCTTTCTTTTTTTTTGTGAAACGGGGTAAAACTCTGTTGTCTGGGCTAGCGTGCAGTGGCGTCATCATAGCTCGCTGCAACCTCAAACTTCTTGCCTCAAGCAACCCTCCTGACTCGGCCTCCTAGAGTGCTAGGATTACAGGTGTGAGCCACTGCACCCAGCCAGATTTTGCTGATTTTTTCCATTCTCTTATATGTATGTCCAACACTCTTTGATAAAGACAAGGTTTCCTTTCTCCATCCCCTTTTCTTTCTCTCTTAATCTTGTATATCAGTATAAATTCATGAATTTATTTATTTTTAATTCAATGTATTGTAATCCATTACTGTTGTTCTCAGTGAGAGTCCTTCAAGCTGGCTCCTTGCCTCAGCCTTTGAGCACTCCTGGCTTTCAGCAAATAAGATGTTCCAGGTTCACCTTGAGGTATTCCTGCCTCTGACCTGGAAATCACTTTTTTTTCCCCAAGAAGATCTGATTTTTTTAATTTGAGAATGGTGCTTAGAAACAAAGCTCTGGGCCCTGGCTTCTTGTTACCAGAGTATTATTGTTTTTCTGACTTTTCAGTGAAAAGAGCTAGGAAATACATAGTTTAAAGAAACCAAAAGTTCGTAATGACATTTCCTTTAAAATTTTACATTACAGGATTTTTCTTGGTTTTCAAAATTTGTATCTCTTTCTCTCAGTAAAAACTTTGGTTCCTAAATACATGAATATGTTTGTGAGCATCAATTTGATATAATTAGAATAGCTTTTGATGTACTTTGCCTTCTATTTTATTCTCTTTCCCATTAATACACATACTTTTATCTTTTTAAACATAGAATTTCAAAAAATATAGCCTTAAATTTATTAGATGCCAGCAATGTAACATGCATTTTACATATATAACATAACATATATATTTTTGCAAAAGCTTATAACAAATTTGAAAGGTCGGCTTTGCTTTCCTTGTTTTGCAGATGAAATAACTGAAGCTTTTGGTACTCGAGCGATTTTTGGCTAAGAGGTGCCCAGACCTGTCTGTTTCCAAAGTCCTTGGCCCTGTCAGTGTTCCATAATCTCACAGTCCTCTTTAGTTTGACATTGTTTTTTAGATTTTTTATTACCTTAAATCTCTGTGCTTTACTGTGACAGGGAAAATATTAGATGGCCTTTATCTTTTGCCTTGTAACTTTTTTTTTAGTTGCAAAACCAATGAACATCTCAGTTACTTTTTTCTTGTATTTTTAGTTGACACATAATAATTGTACATATTTATGGGATATAAGGTGTTAGTTTGATATATGTATACAATGTGTAATGATCAAATCAGGGTAATTAGCATGTCCATAACCTTGAACATTTATTATTTCTTTGTTGTACCCATTCAGAATCTTTTCTTACAGCTTTTTGAAAATATACACTAAATTATTGTTAACCATATTCACCCAGAAGTGCTACAGAGCGCTAGATCTTGCTCCTCCCAACTAGCTATAACTTTGTGTGCATTAGCCAACTTCTCCCATCGTCTCCTCCCGCCTACAACATCTCATTTTCAAAAGGGAAAACAACTACCCATAATTGTTTCACCTTGACACAGATATTTAGAATTTCCATGATTTGTTAACCTGCATATTTTTCATAATTTGAATTCATTTTAATTCAAATACTTTTATAATCTTGTAAAACATATTTCTAAAATACTTTTATAACTTTTTAGAATATATTTCATGTTTCCATATGTTGTTCATATTAAGTGTTAAATAGCTATCATCATTTTCTATCAAATTGTGTACCATACTCTATGAAATCGTGCTCTTATAGAATTGTTTTAGTTTATAGTTTTCTACTGTGGATAATATTGGAATCAGTATCTTCATGCATATGACAATGACATTTTTCCCTTCTGTTTAATGACTTCCTTGGACCTTAGAACAGAGGGATTCCTGGGTCTAAGGGTAAAAATACTTATGGCTCACCTTATGTGTTATGATAATTCTTCCCAAAATGAGATTGACGAACTCATCTAAGTTACCTAAGCTTACCCAGCTACCAGGATAGCACAGGGCCAGCATTTGAGCCTGGTCCTGCCCCAGGCCTGAGGCCCATGAGATGTTCATATGCCATTTCACCGACCCCTAGCCCCAACACATTGCTTCTCAGTGACATGTTGCTTCTCAGTATTTACTTCACAAGTAGGTGTATGCATACATCTGTTTTCAATGTAAAACGGTGAATGCCTTCGTTTTCCCATCCTTCCCCTTTCTTTGGACCCATTGCATTTGTCACAGTTCACACGTCACAAATCACCTTCCCAAATCAACTGCTGTTCCTTGAAAAAAATTACATGTCAGGAGCCACATGTTGGCCCATGGAAGCACGACACACTCACAACACAATGGGAAAGTGCTGGCTTGGCTCTGTTCTTCTGATTGGGCTCTTTTGGGACGTTATCTGACTGGACAGAGGGATTTTAGTATATAACCTTATCAATGTTTGAAAAACTATTTGTAGATTGATGACTTTAGAATTTAAACATAATTTCAGCTGTGCTGACTCAGGTGTCACAGTAAATTGAAATACTGATTTTGAGGTAGATACTGGTCCCCTACCCACGGTTCCTTGAGTGCAAGAACCAGGTTCTGTGTATTTTCATATTTCCAGTCTAATCTAGTCAGGCCCAGTCCAATATCTGGCCTCTTTCATATTAATTTGTCGACTAAATTTAGGTAAATGTATTAAGCATTTATCCCTTTCTCCCATGAAAGCCCAGGAAGGGAAGTTGTAGTTCAAATTCTACATTACTAACTGTAGCAGGCTGAATAGTGGCCACCCAAACATAGCAAGTCCTAGTCCTAGGAATTTTTAATTGTCACTTTATTTGGAAAAAGGGTCTTTGCAGATGTGATGAAGAATTTTGAGATGCAGAGATTGTTCTGGATTATCTGGGAGGGCTCTAAAGTTTATCCTAAGTGTCCTTAGAAGGTAGAGACAGGGAGATTTGACACAGACACAGGGAAGAGGAAGAGGAGGCAGTGTGACCACAGAGGGAGGGATTGGAGTGATGTGACCACTAGCCAAGGGCTACTTGGAGCCAGCAGAAGCTGGAAGAGGCAAGGAAGGATTCTCCCCTACAGCCTTCTGAGAGAGTCTGTGGCCTCACTCACACCTTGATTTAGGACTTCTCATCCTAGAACTGTTGTGTTAAATATCTGTTGTGTTAAGCCACACAGTTTGTGTTATTTGTTTTATTTATGTATGTATGTATGTTTTGTAATGGGAAAAAATTGTATATATTATGTACACCATGATGTTTTGAAATATGTATACATTGTGGAATGGCTGAATCAAGTTAATTAACACATCTATTACCTCACATACTTATTTTTTTATGATGAGAACACTTAAAATCTACTCTCTCAGCTATTTTCAAGTGCATAATATATTAAGTATGTTGTCAGTATGTCAGTATGTTGTGCAGTAGTTCACTGTGTTGAAACTGTTCCTCCAGTCTAACTAAAACTTTGTACTCTGACCAGCATCACCCCAGTACCTCTCCTGTCCTTCCCCTCTAACCGCCCCCCCCCGGCCCCCCCGCTAACCACCGTTCTACACTCTGCTTCTGTGAGTTTGACTTTTATAGATTACACATGTAAGTGAGAGGATGCAGTACTTGTCTTTCTGTGCCAGGCTTATTTCACTTAATAGATGTCCTCCAGGTTCATCTATGCTGTTGAAAATGACAGGATTTTCTTTTTAAAGACTGCATACTATTCCATTGTGTATATGTACCACATTTTCTTTATCCATTCATCTGTTGTTGAACCCTGAGGTTGAATGCGTGTCCTGGCTACTGTGAATAGTGCTGCAGTGAACGTAGGAGTGCAGATATCTCTTCCACATGCCGATTTTAATTTTCTTGCTGTTATTTGTTACAGCAGCCTGCATAAATGAATATATTCCTGTAGCTCTTTTCTCTGGGGAATTAGAAAGCCTATAGTTGTGAAGAATTTTCTTTGGTCAGGGACCAGCCTGATCCAGAAAAAAACCTTTTTCCTGTGATAGTTTTGTCTTGATCCAGACATTTTCCAGGCAGAGACCCCTGTCGTAAGCTGTCTCTGTGAAGGCACGACCCCTTCCTGGGAGTTTCACCTGTGTGTGGGTTTGGGGTGAACTTTGAGCAGGGAAGTTAAATGCCTGTGCCCTGCATGAACTTGATGGTCTCGGCACTTCCAATTTGTTGGCAAAGGGATCTTGTTTTCTGGAGCACTCTTGCTTCTAACTGAAGGATTCATGAGATGGTGCCTCGGTCAGCCTTTCACACTGGAGCTCCTTGCTGGGCACTGTCCAGTCAGGCATTCAGCAGCTGTTTGAGAACTTTGTCTCTGTGCCTGGCACTGTTGTTGTGTGTGTTGAGGATTTCTTGGTGGATGGAAAAAGCACAGTGCTTGCTCCTTTTGGAGCTTCTAATTTAATGGAGCAGGCAGGTGCTCATCAGTGAACCTCAAATAAATGTGAATTGATGTGATATTGCTGTGAAGGAGAAATGTGTGTGACTTAGTTCAGACTGGGGGGTCAGGGATGACTTATGTGAGTGGCATCTGACCTGCAGGAGTTGGAGGCGAGGGGTGACACAGAGGACAGAGTGTTGTACACAGAGGGAACAGCGGTTGCAAAGGCCCTGCATTTTGAAATGCAGAGGCTGATGTGCCCGAAGCTTGGAGGTGTAGGGTGCAGTGATGGGAAAAGTGGGTTGTGCCCAGACATGTGGGAACTTCTACTGCATATTAAGGATTGGGGAGTCTTTATGTTAAGAGTAATGGAGAGCCATCAAAGGCTGATTTGAATTAGGGGATTGGCATCATTTACCTCTGCCACAGTATATGCACTGTTAATATTCTTTGTTGTGTTTAGATTTCCCTGCATTTCACCATTTTACTCTAATGACAGTTTAATCAATTCATGAAGTTCCTTAAGGGAGATGAGGAGACAGTTTGGGTGCCCAGGGCTGGAAGCCTTTTGTTTGGTGGGCCTGGTAAGTGAGGAGGGCTTGTCTCAGTATCTGAGGAGGAAGAGGAAGGTCTCTAAGATTCTCAGGGCTTAGACTCTTACTGATATCAAACCTGGTAGCTAAGCTGTCTTTTAGAGTTGGTTGTGATTATTATTTTCATTTAAAATGAGGATGAAGCTTTGTATATCATCTAAGTGTAATTTTTATACATTGTTCACACAGCTTATCAAGGTGAAAATAAATTTTATGAGTGTGGGTCCCTTTGAACTTTTTGAAAACATATTTCCATTTGTTTTTGTTATTAACTGTTGTCTCATTAGAGGGAGCTGAGGCTAAAAAGTCTGTTTTCACTCGTGACTGACCTTCTCACCTGGGGAGTCTAAGTGGGACCTGGAATGGGCTGGCGGTGTGTATAGTGCCTGGCTTGCTGCCCATTACAGGCACGGGCCTCTGTCTGGGCAGGTGGCACTGGGTGGCTTGGGGACCTAATGGCTTGCAAGGATCACACAGGAATTTACCACGTGTATATTTTCCATCTCAAGCATGGAATCTCTTTGCATTCCATGTGAAAATAAAAGTTGGCTCTTCTTTTGGAAAAGGGAATGTCAGATATCCCCATTTGTTAGTGATGGGCTGACAGGTCCAGCGTATCGCCTTGTCAGCCCCCCATTTATGTTGAATCAAAATGATAGCAACATAATCAGCATCCACAAATAATTCCTTTCTGTTCAGAGTAGAGAAAATCAGTCTGGGGACAGTTCCCATTTTGATGCATGAGGAATAAGGGTGTCAAAGAAGAGAAGATAAAAAAGAAATCTAGCATTTTAAAATGTGTAGCCTATATAAAGAAAGTATGTTCTCTGCCTTTTTCATATTCACTGTTTATCCTTCTGAGGAAAAAAAAATACGGCCTTTTAAATACTTCACAAGGTGAAGGAGGATATGGTAATGGTGATGGTAAAATCATTTTTATATACCTGTTTTCAGTTTGTGAGGCTGTCGCGATGAAATCCAGGCCTTGGCCCCATGCTGGGAGTTAATGAGGTTTACAATTGGCGATGCTTAAAGAGTATTAGGGTAATGTATTTAAACATCAGCAGTGCACAGCCTGAAATGCTCCTCATCTGTCAAGCATAATCCGGAATCAATAAGGCGAGGTCTTTCAGTTTACTAATGAGGAAAGTTTTCTACACTACTAGGGTGGACACAGATTCCAAGTAAACACCTGAAATTCATAAACTATAGAATTAAGCAAAGGCATCTTTTTAATTGTAAAAAAACTTGATGATAATCAACGGCAGTCACCTGAGAAGCTTAAATTTTCTTCCTAGTCATCAGACTCCCAAATTAATCTACCAAAACAAAAAGGCTCATTAACAGCTCTCATTGCATCAGTGCTATTTTTTTCTTTCTCTCAAGATGTCTGATTAACCCCCTTTCTTTTTGCATTACTCACTCCGTGTTAATATCGGATGTCTGAAATCCTAGGGGGGTGCGTGCAATGTGGTGGCTAGACACTGTCTATGACGGGTAAATTAAAAAGAATTTTTAAAAAGGTTTGTATTATGTTGCTGATGTATTAGAAAATCTTTAGGAATGTCAGGTGCCTGGGTTTTATTTTTCTTTTTAATTCCAGAACAGGCTGATTAATGACTAAATACTGATTTCTATTCTCATTCATATGTACGGGCAGCCCTCCACCTCCTCTTGCCCCTTCTCCTCCTACTCACTAATCCAGGTCCTCTTGTGGAGAGCTTTGCTGAAAAGCGAAGGTGAGAAATGGGGCCATAACCAGAAGGGAAAAGGAGGTTGACAAAGGGTTTCTTGTAGGTGGATAATCGATAACATAATGTATGCTGATAAGAAAGACTCACTGGAGGGTAGAGAACATTGACAATGTGGGAGAGAAAAGGAAGATATTCTGGTCATTGTTCAGGAGGTTGGCTTCTTGTAAAAACATGGAGAGTTGATCTAGAACAGCTGTCCTCAGAATGTGGTCAGGGGGCCCCTGGACGTCTCTGAGAACTTCTCTGGAGTCTAGGAGGTCAAAACTATTTACATAATAATAAAAGCATGGTCTGCCTTTTTCGCTGTGTTGATATTTGAGCTGGTGTTCTTAAAGCAATGGTAGGTAAAACTGCTGGTGTCTTAATACCAAATAAGCTATGGTCTGAATGTTAATGTTTTTCCAAAACCTAAGCAGCACGGTGATGGTATTTAAGAGGTGGGGCTTTTTGGAAGTGATTAGGAGCCCTCATGAATGGGATTAGTCCCCACAGGAAAGAGGCTTTGAGGGAGTCTCGTTCATCCCTTCCACCATGTGAGGATGCAGCTACAAGGTGCCACCTGGAGCTGAGAGCCCTCACCAGGCACCAGATCTGCTGGGGCTTTGATCTTGGACTTCTCAACCTCCAGAACTGTGAGCAAAAAAATTTCTGTTGTTTATAAATTACCAAGTCAAAGGTATTTTATTATAGCAGCTTGAGCAGAATAAGACACATGCCAACCCAAATAGCATGAATGTTCTTCATCATCATCATCATCATCATGCTAATTCTGCTTCTGAATGCACTTGAAGAAGCAGTAAAAATTATTGGTTTTTATTAAGTCTTGCTCTTGAGTACACATCATTTTAAAATTCAGAGTGACTAAATGGGAAGTTTGCATAAAGAACCTCTGCTCACTGTAGCTTTATGGTTGTCTGAGGAAAAGTACTGAGCTGTTGATTTGAGTTGCTAGCTGAGCTCGTCTCCCTCCACCTTGGGATACCATTTTTATTTGAAAGAATGACTTATTTGAGAGAATTAAAATGTTCATGTGACAGTTTCCTGACACTTGAAGACTTTTCTGATGTAGTTGGTGGTGATATTAATGCATATAAAAATGTGTTTTTTTAATATAGTGTAATGAAATGCCCCAACATTTGGAAGATCTGCGTAACTTAGGGAAACTATTTTCCGGTTGACCGGGTGTATGATGTTACAAAATCACGCATGGGTAAAAGATCAGTTCAAAAGTGTATGATAGACCCATGAATTTTAAGGTAACAGAGTGGGAAAAAGCTCAGTGATACACTTTCAGATTCCACATTGCAATTAATCTTTAAGAAACTATTATGTGTCAGGAGGTGGTGTTGTATCAAAGAAGAACACCCCCAATTTTCTAGAAAGGCTGTTAAAATACCCCTTCCTTTTCTAACTATGAATCTGTGTAAGGCTGAAATCCTTTCATATACTTCAACCAAAACAACATATTACAGCAGATTGAACGCAGCTGTCTTCCATTAAGTCAGACATTTAAGAGATTTGCAAAGATATAAAACTGCTTTTCTCACTGAATTTTCTGTTTTAGAAAATATAGTTCTTTTTTCATACAAATGTTATTTGTATTACTATATAATAGATGTATTCATGTTTTAATGAGTTAATCAATATTTTAAATTTCTCAGTTTTAATTTATAATACAGTTAATATGATAGCTATAACCCACATAAATAAAAGCTCTTTGGGGTCCTCAATAATTCATAAGCATGTGAAGAGGTCCTGAGACCTAAAGGTTTGAGAAATGCTGAGCTAGAAAAATGGAGGGCAAATAGAGACTAGAGTAGAGGTGTAATGTAGAGATGTTTTCCAGGAGTTTTCTCCAGGAGACAGATGAGAGGGTTGAAGTATTGGCAGTTTTTGGAGACAGAATAATATGCTAAATAATCATCTAAGTGTGAGGGTGAGGGAACAGCATGACAACTGGGCAGGACCCACTTTGGCTGTGTGTTTTCTAGCTAAGTTCAGCTGCTCAGGTCCAGGCATCGAGTAGGAAGGGTTGGCTATACCTAGGGCTGAGGTCTTGGCCTTTGAATAATCCAGAGTAGGAGAGGTTCCAGGGAGGTAGGGGACATGCAGGGAAGCAATTATAATGGTAGACCATAGACATAGTCTGTGTAAGGGGCTAAGAGAAGACATTGGGTAAGAGGCAGCGAGGGATGGTGAGAAGGTGGTAGGCTTCATGCATTGTAGGTTTCAGTGTGGTCGAAGGTTGCTGGAGTTGACCTATAAGAGGGAGTGAGCAGGAAGACTAGAAGATAGTGGCCAAAAAGCGAGGTGCATGAATTGAGAATAAGGGGTTTTGGTAATGGCAGATACCGTTATTTTCAGTTATTGGTAATGGCAAAAGCTAGCATCTGACCATGAGAGTGAGTGGCTGAGGAAGGATGGAGGAGAGGTCATTGGAAGAGGTGAATTAATATAACTGGGAGGACTTGGTGCTTGAAGGATCAGCATATTGAAAACATTGAGAATTAAGGTAGAAGTGGGGTTGAGAGGGTGTCAGTGAGCCAGGAGCTAAAAACAGCATGGTGAGATGGTGACTCTGGGGTCATCAGGTGAGAGGAACAAGGAGGGATTCTGAGTGGTATGGTCAGTTGATGTGTGCAGTTAAACTGGAAGGTCGGGAAGGAGGGTGTGGGGCATGGTCTGGAAAAGGCAGTAAGGAGGAAGTAACCCACCTGTGCTGCTCATAGGCCTGGTGCAACCCAGAACTTCAAGAGGAAAACCCATTCCTACTTAAAAGGGGACAACAGAGGAAGCATTGTCCTCAAGGGATATCTAGGTATAGCTTAGAGCAGGAAGGTGAAGGGATGTTTAGAGGATTCCTGTGAAAGGGATCTCTTCGTAGAAGGGGCTGAAGAGGAGATGTTGCTCACTGTGCACTGTGAATTCTAGTGCACACTAGAAGGGTTTCTGGAAGATGATGATCAATCAGGGCAAGTGCAGAGCCTCGTGGGGATTAGATGTGGGTGGGAAGGGGCAAGCTGGGTGTCTGGAACTGCTGCTGGAGGCCCACATTCACAGGACAGAGGTAGAGATGCCATTAGTCCTGGCAGACTCCTGATTGTGCCTGTGGGAAACAGGGATCTTTGCCCAGTGGCAAGGAGGCCTGGCGAGGGGCAATTTTATTACTTAAAGAACTTTTAAAATAAATTTTTTTGTGCAAGTAGGAGCTCTGCTGATGTTTCTTCCTGGACGGTTAGACCAAAGGATGAAGGAAATGGATAGTTACTGAGCATGTATAGTGTTCCAGGTCTGATGCTAATAATTCCCACCCATTTTCTTACTTAATCTTCATACAAGTCCTTAAAATAGGTATTTTTCACTCCCCTGTTACAGAGGGAGGTGCAGAATCAGAGAGGTTAAATAATTTGCTCAAGGTCTTCTGGCTAGTGAGTGGTAGAACTGGAATTTGGATCCAGTTCTTTCTGGCTTGTACCCAGTCTGCTCTATCATGAAACTTTCTTGCATAGAGAAGAATATTTAAAATTGAGCTTTGCATGAGAACTTTGCATCAGTCCTTGCTTAGATGTTCTGATGCCCTTTGCAAGATCCCTTATGACTAGACATTTAGTCCTCATATTTGGCCAACATAAGGTGGACCTAAAACCTTTATGAGAGCTATCCTATCATCTACACAGACTTCAGAAAAACTGGCCTTACATTGCTTTTTTTTCTTTTTCTAAAAAAATTTATATTTTTTCTTTTCAGACACAGGGTCATGCTGTGTCACCCAGGGTGGAATGCAGTGACGTGATTATAGCTCCCTGTAGGCTCTCTTGGGCAGAGAGACCAAATTATTTCTTTTTCTATCTTTTTGTTCTATGCAGGCCCTCAAGGATTGGATGATGCCCTCCGCATTGGGGAGTGCAGTCCACTTCACTCATTCTGCCTATTCAGATGCTAATCCCACCAGAAATACCCTCAAAGACACACCTGGAAATAATGTGAAACCTGGGTATGCCATGTCTCAGTAAAGTTAACATGAAAATTAACCATCTCAGTGTGTGTGTAATATTAGTTCCTGCGGAAGGCACACACATACACTTGCTTTTATTTCTTAACCATGTATCTTTTTCAAATTTTTTCTTCATACTCAACTCCACTTAACCAGATATCTTGAAGATCACTCTATAAATATGTAAAGGAATCTTCCTCATTCCTTTTTATGGCTGCATAGTGTAAGCATATACATTTTAAATCATTTCCCCAGTTTATTCTAATACCGGTTAAAGTTTATGGACCAGTGCTTTTAAGGTTTACATTATCTGGGTCACAAGGACCTTCTCTCAGCCCGCCTGTTGTCAAGGGGAAATGGACAAACCATAATGAATAGATGAACCTTAACTGCTCTCAGGATATCATTTTGTTTGCTCCTATGGTCCTTATTCACTGCGCCAGCCTGTCTGCTTCCCTGTCCACTTACACACGAAAGGGTTTCAGTGTTACATATATAGGGCACACTGTTGCTCCTTCTCCTGACTGCTGCTGTCAGCCACATGGGAAGAGCATCGCACAGTGAAAGGAACACCGATCGCAGTCGAAAACACACGTGCACATCTTACTAGGTCTCTTACAGTCTGTGAGACCTTTGACAAGTGACCTACCCCCTCGGAGCCTGTTTTCTCACCTGATTAAATGGAGTTATTGCTTGCTCAGTGCATGCCTGTGTTTTGTCACCCAGTAGCTTTCTCTTCTCACTTGACTCACAGGTATTGTTCCAACGTCCCTCTCTCCTGCCTGGTCACCTCCTGCTTCTCCTGCCCTGTCCCTGGGATCTCTCCTGGCAGAACACAGGCCTTCTAATATTACTCTGATATGAAGAAAAACTTCTCATGATTCCACGTCCCGCTTCAGATTCTGCCCCGTTTCTCTTCTTTCTGGAACACTCATCAAAAGTCTTGTCTTTTCTGGCGCTTACAATTAATTCCTCTGCTCATTCATCCTGGAATCCGCTCTCCTCAGGTTTTCCTCTGCGACTCTGCTGAATCTGCCCTTGTTAAGGTCCGCACAGCAGAATCCAATGATAATATTAGTCCTCAGGTTAACACAGTTGCTCTCTCACACCTTCTTGAAATATTTTCTGCGCTTTCAGAACACCATGTTCCCTTGCTCCCTCGTACCTCACTGCATGCTCTTTCCCGGTCTCCCTTTCTGGTTCTTTTTCGTTTCTCTAGTTTTCTCTAACTGCTTCTCGGGTAATCTTGTCCCATCCCATGGCTCTAAATACTTCATAACTTCTACCTTTATGTCTCTAGCCCTCTCCTTTCTGTGGAACTCCAGAGTCATGTGTTCCTCCCGCTGCTTCTAGGAGTTCTTCTGCTTGCCTATCTAATAGGCCTCTCAAACCTCAAGTGTCCTGAACTAGGCTCCCTAAGCCTCCCCTCCGAAAGCGGTCTTCCTTTCCTGTTTGCTGTCTCAGGACATTCCAGCCCAAACCCTGGAGACATCCTTGCTTTCTTCTTTTCTCCCACACCTCTCTTCTAATCTTACATCTAACGTAGCTGGCTTTACTGTCAGTATATGGCAAAACCCGTCTGTCCAATTTCTTTGCAAGGTGACAGTAGCTCTTCCAGTTTCATGATACCAGCAAGGACAGTATGAAAAAGGAAGATGTTAGGAAGTTGGCCAAGAAGGACAGAGACCCAGCAAACCAGTCTAGGGGCAAGCCCCCACATAAGAAAAGGGCCAAAGGCAAACTCCAAGACAAGCTGTATTACTGGCCTTGTTTCATAAAGTCATACAGGAATCGACTATACAGAAGTTGCCAACTCTAGCTCATAGCCACTATGGTCATCTCTGAAAGACTGATGATTTGAGACTGCCCGACCAGGGCATCCCTTTAAGAGGTGCTTTGTAAAATACTCATCAGTTTCTAAAATAGAGCCCATGTTCAGCCTACACTAGAAATACCAAAGATACACTTGCTGCTGGTCAACATGCATAAAATGGGCAGCAGGATAGTGAATGCACATACTACTGTGGTTCTGCTTCATTTTTATTTTCTTTGCAAGTTCATCTAAATATATCTTTTCAAGAATAAAAGTTTATTAAATAAGCAAAAAAAAAAATAGTAAGACTCTCGTTAGTTCTCTCTGTATCAGTGCAAGTTCAGGTGCAGTGCAATGGGTGATTGGCATGTGGCCTCCAGTTGGCTAGTTCTTTAGAATCATTCCCAACAAGTAATTGAACTCCCCATAGCGAGACCCTGCATTTTACTTGATTTAATTTTCTTGATTCTGCTCATAGCATTATGGAGGGATGCTATGCTATATCCCGAATTTGCCCACTTCTTACCACCTTTGCTGCTACTATCCTGGTCTTAGGCATGACTGTCTCTCACCTGGACTGTAATAACCTGTTCCCAAGTCTCCCTGCATAGCCAGAGTGATCCTGCTAAACCTAAGTTGGATCATGTCACTCTCTGGCTCACAAAACAGAAGTCCTTACTGTGGCCAACAAGGTCTTCCAGTGCCCACTCCGACCTTACCTCCCACCCCCTTGTTTCATCTCCCACTGTCCTTCCCCTGAATTACTTTGTCCCAGCACCACTGGTCTTCTCGCTGCACCTTGAACACAACGTGTTTGTTCCCATCTAGGGGGCTTGCGCTGCTCCTTCTTTCTGTAAGACTCTTCCCCCAGGAAGCTCACTCACTTCTTTTAGGTATGCCTCATGGTGGTTATCTTGTACATCTGGGTTTTATTAATTGTTTTGTTGTCACCCCTTCACACACTCTTGGCTGTAAGCTCCATGAAAGCAGGGGTTTCTGTCTGTTTTGTTCACTGCGAAATCTGCAGGTGCTAGAACAGGCTGGCACATAGTGGCACTCCGTAAACGATTGTTGAATTTGAATAGACTGGACACATAAAGTGCCGTGCACGTGTGAGGTGTTAACAAGAGGGGATGAGATTTTCAGATTTCTCTTTCTGATTTCATATTAAATTTCTACATGTTAAAATCTCTGGTGTCATTTTTCTCCAGGATACTGTAATATTTCATGGAAGTTGTTCTCTGTAACAGGTGCTAAAACTTTTGGCAAATCTATTTTCTTCTCCTGTCTTCACTTTTCTCTGGATAGTCTGGTTCCATAATAGTTTGGGGTCATTCTAGTTTATATAAAATTGTTCTGAGGGATAATTTGTGTAGAGAAAACCACCAATAAGATTAGGTTCTATTTATTTATTTATTTATTATTTATTTGAGACAGAGTCTTGCTCTGTTGCCCTGGGTAGAGTGCAGTAGCATCATCATAGCTCACTGCAACCTCGAACTCCTGGGCTCAAGTGATCCTCCTGGCCCAGCCTCCCAAGTATCTAGGACAACAGGCACACTCTACCACGCCTGGCTAATTTTTCTATTTTTAGTAGAGACAGGGTCTCACTCTTGCTCAGGCTGGTCTTGAATTCCTGACCTCAAATGAGCCTCCCACCTCAACCTCCCAGAGTGCTAGGATTACAGGTGTGAGCCACTGTGCCTGGCCAAGATTAGGTTCTTTTTATATAGGTTCTTCCATAGAGTAAAATAAAATATAAGCCTAAATAGAACAGGCTCAATCAATCATAATAAATTCTTTAGGATATTTTAAAAAAATCTACATTCATGGGTGACCTGCATTGATAGGTGAATTCATTGTATTTTGTTGTGATTTTTTTGTATAACAAAACATGATTAAATATGAAAAATTTATATGTTTTTTCTTTACTAGATCTTGTGTCATTTCTTAAGCAAGCAAATTAAGTGTATGTAGTAAAATCTTAGTCTGTATTGGGAGTAGAGGTGGGAATAGCATTCTGTTTGTTGTAGATTTAGGGTAAAATCTGGAAATACTACTAATCAGAATGTTGTAAGCAGAGATCTTTTTTTTTTAAATTTTAAAGATGGGGTCTCGCTATGTTGTCCAGGCTGGTCCGAAACCCCTGGCCTCAAGCAGTCCTCCTGCCTCATTCTCCTGAGTAGCTTAGACTACAGGTGTACACCATTGCACCAGGTTTTAGAAATCACTTTTTATTTTAATTCTTATTAATAAGGCTTAGACTACTTTTCCTAGTCATTACAGTTTATACAATTTAGTTTTAATTTTTTAAAAATTTTATTTGAAATTGTAGAATATCTTAGGTAATCAGTCATTCAGAATGTGAATTGTCATGGAAGCATCAGAGATGTGACTGAATCTCTCTTGATCTGAAAAGATCTTGAAAATGTTTTGCTTAAAGATTTATTTATCCTTGTTATCAATTTATTTCTAATGATTTGCCTCATAGAAACATTCATTCAAAACAGAGTGCTGAGAAGCCAAGTATGGTAGCTCACACCTAAAATCCCAGCTACTAGGGAGGCTGAGGTGGGAGTGAGCCCAGGAGATCCAGACCCGCCTGGGCAATATAGTGAGACCCCATCTCAATTTAAAAAAAAGCAGATTGCTGAAATCAAAATGGGATATATAATTAATATGAAATAATTTTGCCCTGCCGACTATGTCTCAGCTCTCGAACTGAACATGTGATGGAGGTTTTTTTCACCATTGCAAACAGATGAATACTTTTAGAGCAGTGGGGGTAGGAGCATGGCACCCAAGCCTAAGTCACACCGTTTTGTGTGGCTATTTTTTCCTTATTTTGGGTTAGGAAACAGGTGCAAGAAAGAATAAAAAAATATACCGCTTCATAATCACAGTAGTGTTGGAGATCTTTCCTCATTACCAGAAACTCAGTTAGTCTTGCCAGAGCTTTCTCTGCAAGTTATTCTTAAGTTAACCATGGACAGCTTGGGTACTGTCCCCTGAACCTCTAATTAGTTCCCCTGTCCCCACTTCCAGGATTTTGGAGCCTTCCCTTCCCCTGTACTAGGAGAGGTAAGAAAATACATTGGAGTAGTTGTGCCATTTGATGATTTATTTTCTTTTTCTATGTGCCCTTTAAAATTAACATGGGAAATTTGGAGGCTCTTTGTGACGCAGGCAGTAGAGAAAACATCGTAATTGCGTATAGGCTGAGTTTAGGTTTACGTGGAATTTTGATGTGTCTCAGAAGCATCATAATTCCTTGGTTTGGGAGTGGTAATCTGATTGGGAAGGTTGTGTGGGAACAGGGGCTCTAACTGTTGAGAATGTTTGTAGAGAAAGCACATCGTTTTTCTTAGACACGGATGCCTGTTTGAGGTGGGGGGACCAGGCTCGTGGAGAGTGTTTGGGATAGCTGTGACTCTCAATGCAGGCATTGCTCTAGAATACCCTGTAGAAATCGTTTATTGCCATACCTAAACTATGTAATATTTCATTAAATTTTAAACATGTAAAGTATTTTAACCATGTGAAGTAACTATGTAAGCTGGTGGATATGTTAACTAGCTTGATTGTGGTCATCATTTCATCAGGTATATGTATAATAAAACATCAAGTTGTACACCTTAAATATATACACTTTTTCAATTACAAATCAATACAGCTGGAAAAATTTTTGATAATATGTGATGTATCCTTGCTTTCTATTTGTTACTATGTACCTTGATTTTTAAGCACCGTATTCTTTAAATTCATTTTGTTACTGAGCTTGTGTGCGTTCTCCTCCATCTCCTCATTAGAAAAGAGAGTAAAACAATCTTTGGTCCAAGATGCGGTTGGTGGAATTATTTTACAACATTGAGGAAATTTCAAAAACCTAACCTTTCTTTGCTTACATTGAATATTATGACCACAATATTAGGAAGTGTTGTCCCTGAAACTTGATCTGAATTCTTTATGTTATCAGAAATTCTGCAAATTCAATTCGGGATCAACATGTGGGCACTTTTTCCCCCCCTTTTTATGGTCTTAAATACAGAAAATCATAATCTATTTTAAGCTTATTATAAATGATGGGGCACTTGTTTACATGGGTAAAATAACTCTACCTAAGTAGTATATTGAAGTTCATGTTAATGTTTGCTATTTAATGACACCTAATGATATTCAATGAAGGGTTATGCTAAACCGGAGAGAAAATGTGTTACCCAGGCAACTGCCTCTGGCAGGCTAGAGATTCAGGCATATGTCTCTATAGTACACATTATTTCAGCATCTTTAAGCATAAAGAGCCACACATGTAATTGACTGTGAAAAATTACTGCTCAGTTACTGTATTGTATGGTCATAATAGAAGTAAATGAATACGTCATTGTTGTTGGAACAAGTCTGTTGGGAATCACTTGTAGACTCTACTATTTAAGAAGCAAAAATACAATAAGAAGAAAATAGCTGGTTTAATTAACATGTAAAAATTGGGCTAATTTGAATTCAGCTGGCACAGCAGATATTAATGTTGGCTGTTTTTTCTTTGTGGGGGGGGGATATTCTGGCTCAAGCCTGTGTACTTTTATTTCCTCTTGCCCACACCATGAATAATTTTATGTCTTAAAATGATAAGGGCTACTTCAGTCATTTAATTTTTGCTTTGCCAAGGGCTTTAATTACAATCGCATAAAGAGAGGTTTTTGTGTATATCCAAAAATGTAAGAATTATAATTGAATGAAAGAAAATACTAAAATGTTCCTGAGTAATTGATCAGTTTACTGCTTATTTTTGTATGTATTTTTTTTTAACAGAGTGACTGGGAACTTTTCAATGGCAGGTGCAAAAAAATAGCTCATTTGCTCTTGTCGCTTTTTGTGTGTCTGTGCTTAGGTAACTTTTGTTTTAGAATATCATTTTAATCATTATTATTACCTTGCTTCAGAGGCGCAGAAAAACCCATTGAGAAAGGCATTGTGTTCCAATTAAAAAATCATTTAACTCAATCAATTTCTGCCATTTTAAAATGTTATTTGAGCCAAGAACAAATCTAGATAATATGGGTATCTGCTAAAAGTATGCGTGAGAAAATTCTCTTCCTCAGGCTGTGCATTAGCTATCCACAAGGTCTCTTGAGTGGAGGGCACTTTGGGGCTTTTCAGTTCTAAACCAAGGGAGTGATCGGACTGGAAACTGTAGTCAGACAAGCGCAAGGTTTGACAGTGGGTGTCCAGCACACAGGCCATTCTCTCTGTCCTTGGGTGCATTTAAAGTAACTGGTTATCCAGTGGAAATCTGAGTAAACCGACCTGCTACTTTACACAGCGAGTTAGACCAGTGTGTGCTAACTGACAGATTCATACACCTGCTGGCTTTTCAGTTACTGATTTCTTATTTGTGGTTTATCTCCCTATTATCCTTCTCCATTTGCTATTTGCCTTCCAACCTTAAAGGAAAGATGTTGGAAACTTCGATTTTTTAGATCTGTTTTGTTTGTGTAAATCCATTTTCCAATATAGTTCACAGTTACTTTTCTCTTTTTTCCCCAATGGTTTTTCTTTAGCCATTTTGATTTTTTTCCCCCTTTAAAGGCACTAGTCACTTTAAAATGAATTGTTTATTTTTTTTAACTTAGTACATTTTTCCTTTTTTTTTTTTTTTTTTTTACCAAAAAAAGTCTTTGGATAGATCTCAAAATATCCATGATATAATTAAAATACAGAATATTTGTGATGTATGTTTTTATATTCTCTCAGTATTGGTAGTTATTCAAAATAGGAACAATGTAATATGATAAGGTAACTTCGTTTTTTTAAAATGACATCTACTGGTATTTAAGAAATAAAGGATATTTATCAGAGACTTGTGGAGGTAAAGAATATGATTTGTCTCTAGTTTTACAAAGCTTGTAGTGGTTCTCTTCCTTGATACAATATC
This sequence comes from Lepilemur ruficaudatus, assembly GCA_963574885.1. Taxonomy (NCBI): domain Eukaryota; kingdom Metazoa; phylum Chordata; class Mammalia; order Primates; family Lepilemuridae; genus Lepilemur; species Lepilemur ruficaudatus. Next base: position 9,493 of record CAUYRT010021611.1, on the reverse strand, counting down.
ATTCTTGTGGGGATTGGAGCTTTTTTATGATTCGAAGGTTAAAAGGTGGGAGATTGAGGCAAGTGGCAAGGACAGGGGACAGATTCTCCTGATCTCATTGGGCAGTAGGTATTTAGTAGGGAGGGGAGAAGAAATCAGGAATAAGAGGATGTGAAGGTAGAAGACATTTCGAGTGTTAATTAAATTAACTACGTGCTAGCGGAGGAGAGCTAGAAAAGGGATTAATCGTACCTGTTAAATGTACTTGATTCATCTGATAAGGAGGGTTCTGTTGGAAGTATAAGAATGTTCCCTGTAAATCGCCCTGGTTGGCACAGTCGGCCTTGGGCCGCCCAAGTACCAGTTGCAGTGAGCTGCCGGGTGCTGGGCTGCCAGGTGGAGCTGGCAATGTGGACAGATCACTTATTGAGTTAAGCTTACGAGTATGAGAGCCTGTATATTTGTCTTCTTTTGCCAATATGGAGGCAGTGATATACACAGAGGTGGTATTTATAGGCCAAATTCATGATAACAATACAGTAAAATTGCTAATAAAAGTCTTTAATAGGTTTTTAAAGCCAGGCAGTAGCCTGCTTGTTTGAACAATATTCAATCTGCCAGATTTCATTGGAGCCAATGAATTTAAATAGGCCCTTGGCAAACACTGCAGTTAGATTTGAACCGTAGTACATAGCAGAGCTGAAGGGCCCCGCTGGCCTCAGAACAGATGCACTCCAGGGAATGCCAGGGCCCTTGCCGGAGCCAAGGGTGGGCATGGAATAATTCCCTATAACCTAACATGGAAGAAAACAGGATTTTAGAGAGGCATCTGTGAGAGCACCTTTTATGGGACCGGAAAGGAAGTCTGCTCCAACTCGTCCAACAGGGTCATTCAGCCAGTTAGGCGAAGGTGCGACTGGAACTCTGTCTTCTTTGTACCTTATTCCCAGTGGATTTTAGAATATAAGATAGGGTAATAACTCACTGTCTCTTTTTAGAGCAGGTTAGAAACAACTGTGATGAATTTGCATAATCGCGGCTGCGAGTCTTTGTTTGTATGCTGGCTGACCATCAACTGGCATATTAAATAAGTCTTTATTTATGAGCTCCCTGGTCATCTGCCTGATGGGTAGTTTTCATATCCTCAGTGACCTCAGGGCCTCTGAGTCTGCTTCTGGCTGCCACAGCCGCTGCAGCCACAGGCCACCAGATGTCCTCTTTTTGAGGAGACGGGGGTTCACCAGCTCCTGGGCTTTAAAAACTATTTGCTGTGACTTTTAGGACAGGCCTAACCAGTCCTGACATTATTAAGCCTTAAACAGTTGCCTAGAAAATGTATCCTGGGTTTGACCTCTTCATGGTTCTCCTGCTACAGCCTCAGCCCAGCCTGCCACTGCCGCTTCTGCCTGGGCTCACTGCTTCGCCCTGTGGTCCCCACTTCATGGTGTCCTGTTTTTCATAACCTTTCTCACTCTGAGGGAAGTCGTGTCACTCCCCTGCATGAAACCCTCCAACAATGGCTGATTTCCACGTGGTCTAGGAATAAAATCCATGTGCCTCGTGTGTCCCAAACAGGCCTCCATCCTCATCCCCTTCCCCTTCCCCTGCCTTCTCTCCTCCCCCGTCACCGAATGGTGTGTCCCTGCCCCGTGGGACTTGCCGAGGTGGCCTGCTTTGGGCCTTTGCACTGAGGGCTCTTTTGCTCTGAATCCCCTTCTCCAGCTCTTCCCAGGCTGCTGCTTTTTTATCATCCAGATCTCAGTGCCTCCTCCCCGAGGATTCCCCTGACCACCTTCAGCAAAACAGCCCCATCTCCCATCCCCGCTACTCTCATAGTGGTTGATTCGCTAGCCTGGCTGCATAGTAGAGTCACTTGGAAGGTTTTAAAAAGAGACAAATGAGTATTCAGATCTCCTCAGACCAATATAATAGAATCTCTGGGGCTGAGAAGCACTACTCTAATGTATTCCTCTATTTTATCCTACACAGTGGTTATCCGATTCTGGAATTATCTTTATATCTGTTTTGTGGTCATTACCTCCCCCCTTTGCAGCTCTTTGAGACACAGGTTCTGTCCATTTCACTGTATCTTTAGTGCCTAGAGCGTGGCCTGGCATACAGTAGGTGCAGGGTACAGATTTGCTTGGTTGCCTGAACAATGTGTGTTTACAAGCCAAATAGGAGGGAAAGAGAAGAGCTGTAAAAGCCAAAAAGCTATTAAAAGAAATTAAAATCATGGTGACCAAAGCTCTTTTGATAAACTAGTGATCATAAGAGAGTCTAGTTCTGGATTTTTTTTTTTTTTTTTAATACCCACAGATACTTGAACTCAGGTGGTCTGATGGTTAGAACCGTATCTTTGGAGTTAGACTTTACTTTTATCTCTGCCATTAACCCTGGACAATTGCTTGGCTTCTGTTGTAATGCACAGATGAGGGTTATAGGGAGATATTATTTTTGTGAAGCACCCTTGTGGTTAGGAACCTTGAGTGAAAGGGGTAATTGGATTTTGATATGGTACATTGTCTGCAGCCAAACTTCCTGCAGTATGAATAGATCAGATCTTTATGTGCAGTTGCTTAAACTTTCAGAGCCACAGAGTTGGCGTGGGGATAGGAGCCTGGTGGGAGATGAAAGGGACCACATGGGGTCTGAGCCACTGCTGAGTGAGAATAGGCAACAGCAGGGAGGGAGGCGCTGGAGGCTACCCCCCTCCTTAACCAGAAGTTAACGTCCTTTGATTCGTTTTTCGATTGTTCGTCCCTCCCCAACCCTGTGTTCCCCCCCACGCACCCCCATCTCTTACTCAGCCCCTCTGTCACTATGCAAGTTCAGGTCCTTGCTCTTTTGTTGCATTGAATTTTTATTTTTTTCTTACTATAAAAATAATGCAGTATGGGTATTATTGAGAAGATTAGAAAACAGGAGCAAGCAAAAAGAAAAAAACACCTTATATCCCTAATAATTTAATCACCTAGAGATAGCCACTACTAACGTTTTTGGTGTGCAGTCCTTTTAACTTTGTGTGTGTGTAAAATATTATTTTTATCCATTTTTAACAAAATGGAAAAGTTTTCTACATACCGTTACGTAAATGATTTTTTACTTAATGCCATGGATTTGTTTGTAACAGGTTTTAGTGGTTAAACAGTATCCTGTATATGAATGTTCCCTTATTTAACCAGTTACATATTGTTTGTTGAGGTTATTTTCACTTTTCTCACTACTGTCAACAATGCTGCATGAACATCCCTATAGATAATAGTTTGCACACATTCATTGATTATTTTTTATGATAAACTTCCTAGAAGTGGAATTGTGGGATGTCAAGGAGTAAAGATGTCTTTGAGATTCTTGCTGTGTTGTCACACTGTCAACACAGCAAGAGATGCAGCACTGCATCCTCCCAGCCCCCGGCATAGGACCCCGTCCTGCTCACTCAGGCCTTACTGGCTCTTCCCTGGATTCGACCAACACATCTCCCCAACTCTAGTCTCTCCTCCTTCCAGCTCATTTAACACTGCTTTGCCAGATTAAATGTTCTGAGGGACAAATTGATCATGTCATTAAAAATTTCAAACCTGGGCCCTCAAGATCAGAATGTGTGCACCATGTCTTCCATTGCATTTATTTTCTAGCACATCTGCACTGCTTGGGGTTCTTCATCTGTGGTCTTCCTTCCTTGGTTCCTGGCGTACTTTCTGCCCCTCTGGACCACCGGTTCTCGAGAGCAGAGATTGCGCTTTTTATCTGTGTACTCCCAGCACTGGTCTCTGCCCAGCACACAAAGTAAGCACTGACGCCAGACTGCAGTTGCAGTGGGTGGGCCCTCCTTCCCCCAGCCCCATCTTTGTTGGTCACATCCTCCCTCTACTGCAAGACTGATGTTCTGTGTTCCCTTGGTTGTATCTTCCCTCTCTACCAAGACTGATGCCATGTTCACTGATCACATCTTTCCTCTGATGTTCCTCATACGTTCCTAACTTCAGTAAGACTTTTCTCATTTTCCTCCTTTCTCTCTGTATGACAATAATCTTTCCCTCCTCTGAATCATTGAGTAATTTATCTCTAGTTCTCTTATGTTACATTACCATTTTTCCATAATATCATAGTTTTCAGTATATATTCTCTATTATATTTTAAGTATCTCTAGGCTCAGAGCTGTCCCTTGCAAAGTTGGGGGCGGGGATAGGGCGAGGCTTAAAGTTATGCCACGATAAAGAAGCACCATCACCATTTTGGTGTATATCCTTCTAGCATCTTTCTTTGTATGTGATAGATACATCATCTTTACGTTGTCATAAGCATAGTATACAGATGTAATCCACTTTTAAGCCCTTTCATCTTTGGCTCAGTATTTTATAGTAGTGTGTAGTCTTTTGGCTGTTCTGCCTGGACTTTGAAGGAGTTAGACAGTTGCCGCCATCATAAATGGCTTCCAAATGGAGCACAGCAGCTCTAATGATTTATAAAACAAAATGACTTACCTGAAAACAATCTCTAGTAGCATCAGAACCATGAAACAGAATAATTAGAAACCGACTGTCCCCTAATCTCTGAGCAGTGCAGGCCCATGAAGACATGACTTCTGTATTTGTTCCATGTTAGCTGACCTATGTTGTATTAGTTCCTGCAGGGGCTTGCTGTGTCAGATGCCACTCCTTAGGTCTGGTCATAGAGTTAACCAGAGCTGTGTGATTGGTTTTAAAGGGCATCTAACATTGTCAAAGGAGTTTTGGGAGTTAGGAGTGGAAAAGGAACTAAGTGAGCTCACCAGCCAGGTCTGAACTTGATTAAGCTTGTATTCTTTGTAACTTCTGTTAATACCCATTAAATCTGCAAAGCAAGACTGAAGCACTGTTTATACAAAAATATTTATAAACGTCTTTAGATATCATGCTGTAAATGAATATAGTACTATATAATTATTCTGATAGCCTTCTAGTCAGATTATCTCAAAAATCCAAAATGATCTTGGTGAACAGTAATACATTATGATTTCATGGTTCATCTGTATACCTCCTACAGAGATGGATAATACTTGTATCTAACAGGATTACCGAATTACATACTTTTTGGTATCAGTAACATGCCTAAAATACCGGAGTATTTATTGGCCAGTCATGGTTATGAAACACTGGCATTGCCAGGCAAGGATTTCTTCGTACACATACATATGTAGACTCAGGTCTCTCATACTGCTTTGCGAGTGGTAAGATGCACTTTTTGTTTTATTTAAGCCTTTCTTTATTCAGGCTATGTAACAAAAATGCCTCTTTTCTAGATGACACACAATGTGATTCTCTTTTCACTAACCTAATGTCTGTGCAGGGATAATTAAGTAAATGCAATTGTTTTCTGCATCAACAAAGTGCCAGCAGGTTACCCTGGTGAACAGCACAGGTGACTGTGTGGTCGTGATTCCTCCTGCTCAGCAGGGCGGGGGCATGTCAGGAGCTGTGGTGACGGGGAGCAGAAACACATTTGTCCTCTGCCCTGCTTCAGAAGTCCAGAGTGGCAGCCCTGAGGGTGAGTGCCTCAAGGCCTGCCTTTATTAGAGCATTTCTTAAGAGGAAAATGAAATGTCCTTAAATGAAATACTCATGGGCAGTTTCATTCACAGCTTTAAGTAACTTTTCTTCAAAAACTTCTGGATCTGTTGCTTCCAATCCGGGCTTCCGTATCAGTTTCCTCAAGCTGCAGTAACAAAGTACTGTGCCGCAACCTGGGTGGCTTAAAAAACAGAAACTTACTGTCCCAAGTTCTGGAGGCTAGAAGTCCAGTTGAAGGTGTAGGCAGCGTTGTTTCTCTCTGGAGGACTGTGAGGGAGAATCTGTTTCACGCCTCTTGCCAACCTCCTGGAGAGTCGCTGGTAATGCTTGTTGTTCCTTGGCTTGCAGAAGCATCCCTGATCTCTGCCTTCATCTTTATGTGGTTTTCCCCACCATGTGCATGTCGGTGTCCACATTTCCCTCTTGTATAAAGACTCGAGTCACGTTGGATTAGGTGCCTGTCCTACTTCAGGATGACCCCATCTTAACTAGTGACATTTGCAACGACCCTATTTCCAAATAAAGCCACATTCTGAGGTACGGGGGGTGGGGGTGGGGGGCACAGTTCAGCCCACGCCAGCTTCTCTCCTGAGTTCCACTCAGTCTCTTTTGGCTTCCACCTGGGAACCATTTCCGTGTCTGGCTGGTACCTCAGATTTAACCTCAGAGCGGGTCACATTCTCCCACAATTCCCTTCTCTCCATTCCCCCTCCTCCTTTTTTCTTTTCTTTTTTTCTTCTTTATCTTTGGTGGTGGTATCATCGTCCCTTCCACTGATCCAAGCTGGAAGTCTTGGCAGCCTCCTGGCCTCTTTCCTTGCCCTCAGCTGGCAACATCCAGTCCTGACCACGTTTTGTCATTTCTGCCTCGACTGTGTTCCTCTAGCCTTTCCTTGATTTTCTTCCCTAGGCCTCTGGCTCTGGCGTAGACCCCTGCGATGCCTAGCTGTCAGGCTGTCCCCACACCTCACCTCTCCTTTACGTTCATCTTCCACACCAGTTCTTTTTCTAAAACAAAGGTTTGAACCTGACACTTATTAATCCAAAACCCCTTGAGTGACTTCTCGCTGCCTGCAGAAGAAAAATCAAGATTCTGTTGCTCGGCCTTTGAGGTCCCCCACAGGTGGCTGGCATCCAGCCCACGGCAGTCCCTGCTCCTCATGAACTGCTGGGTAAAGCACCGGCGACTCCTGCATCCTCCAGCCACAGCACATCCATTTTCTATGCTTCACATCCGTACTTTGCCGTTTCCCCAGTGTGCAGTGTCCTCTCTATCCTTCCTTCCTCTGTGAATTTTCGCACTCCAGTTGGAACTCTTCCCCGATCAAAGGACACCAGGACACTTGGTTTTTAGGCCAAAATGCCAGAAGCCAATTGTCTCACCTTACCCAAATCATCAATTTTTTCTAGCTTCAGTTTCCTCAAAAGTAAAACGAGGAGATGGAAGTAGATGATCTCCCAAGATCTTTTCAACTTGGACATTTGTTCTTCAGATGCCACGCCTCCGTCAAGCTGTCCCAGGCAGCTGTCCAGGCAGAAGAAATCATTCCTTCCTTTGTGCCCCTTAGTGCATTCTTTTTTCTTTCACTTTTGGCACTCAGCTCTTGCATTCTAGATGTTATGTGTGTGCACGACTGTCTCCCCTTCCCTCCAAAGGGTAGTGAGCTCTTTTGAGTTCAACCAGGAGCAGCTGACTCATGTTTGCTTCCGTCCCATCCCCACCTCGCCCGGGTTTTGCTTACACACGGATGCTCTGTGAGAGAGACTGCAGGAGAGGCTGCAACGTCCTCAGCAAGTGCTGTCCTGAAGCACGTGCTGTGCCTGGACAGTCCCAGGCCTTCAGAAGGACCTGTGTTAGATGGTGCATAATATAGAGATATCGTATTTGTATTTTTCTGTGGCATTATAATCCAGTGACATTCCGGGAAATAGCTAAATTATTTTTGTAACACATGGTATAAAAATGTGTTCTCTTTACTATGTTTCGAAGTAACTAAGTGTTCTGTGAAACATATGGAAACATTCCTGTTTTCTTCCTCCCTCACTATCCACCAGAGACTTGGACTATCTCAGTGTAGCATTGAAACATTTGGACTTTTAAAATACAAAACAGTGGCAAAAAGACATTTCTAGGAAAGCGTTTATGGACTGAACAGCTTTGGTCTGTTGTGTTCTTCCTAAAGCATAGATTTGATCACAGTGTGACCTGCCTCAGAAACTCTCAGTTACTCTTTTTCTCCAGAAAAGGACGACCAGGCCCTTTTCTTGCTGTGAGGCCATCTCTGCCCCTGTATTTCTAATCTCATTTCACAGTGTTCTCTGTATACCCTCCCCTGCCAGACACAATCAGTTACTCACCATTTTCCTTGTGCTCTGCTTAGCTTTCCACACCTGCCCTCCTGCCTGCAGTGTCCTCCTGTCTACACCCATTACTGCATACTTGAATTTTACTCATTTTTAAAGGCCTGGCTCAAATTCCATTTCTGCCACAATGCCATCTTTGATTTTTACCAGAATTCTGCTGTGATTGTATTAGTCCTCGTTTTAAGATTTGTCTGTCCTCTGTACTGTGATTTCTAGACTAAAGCTATCTGCCTTGCCAGACTAGAAGTTCCTTGGAGTCACATTTCATGTCTGATTTAACTGTATTTTCCCCTGTAACATTCCTAGTTCAATTCGCATGTGGTCAGTAGATGTCAGTAATGAATGAATACCTGTGAACCATTTTTACATGGTGTGTAGTTATTAACGAATCACAAAGCTGTCCTGTTTTGCTGTTGTGCGATCACATCTTAGTCTAAAATATCTAAACTTTAATTATAGAACCCAACAACATGCCTGAAGGAAGATTGAAATATATATGACTTTGGATAAAAGTTACATTTGAAATTATAATGCATTTACTGTGTCACCATATGGTCAAACCTGTCTTGTCGTTTAGATTCTGCAGATTGTGATTTCAGTCCACTATATACCAAAGGAAATGCTAAGTGCTTATAAATGTTTCTAGGTTTGAATTTTATTTTTTGGCAGTGACATCTTATTTTTTCCCTTGGCGTATATTTGTATGTGCTTTTATTTCCCACAAGCTACTGACTTTATGCTTTGTGCTTGTTTTGTGTTGCAGATTAATATCCTTTCAAGAATTTGTAGCATTTGAATCTGTCCTGTGTGCCCCAGATGCTTTGTTTATGGTAGCCTTTCAGCTGTTTGACAAAGCTGGCAAAGGAGAAGTTACTTTTGGTAAGGAGCGTGGTTGTGTGCACATCTGCGTAAGTGTGGACTTGTGTGAGCATTTTTTTTTTCCAGGAATGAAATGAAGTGTATGGAAATGCTTTTGAGAAATTAGCATATCCCTTTTAAAAAAGATAACTTCAGTGTTTTGGGCCTCCAGTCAGTTCTTCCTAGTTGAGAAAATACATTTCTGGCTGAGTAATTTTGATACTCTAGTTTAGTTTTAAGGTGGGGGAGAATGTGGCATGACTCTTCGCAGAGTCATAGAATGTGAGAGCCACACAAGCCTTCTGTTCCATCCGTTCACCGTCAGCAGTGTTGTCCTGTGATACTGCAGAATGAAGAGGTTAATACGCTGCCTAGGAACAGAGTTACTCATGCACCCAATACTACTTGTCCTCATGGAATCCTTGGTGGCCAGAGACACTGCAAAAGGTGGCGGTGCAGAAATGGCACCTGCAGGACCTTGTTCTTCTGAGCAGCACACACACACACACACACACACTCACACTCTGCTGTTGGCAGTGCCTGCCCTGCTGCTGCCTCCTTTATTTTGAAAGGCAGAAACATCTTCACGGGGATTAACTACAAAGCTCCAGAAAAACCCCAAAGTCTTTTAAGTACTTAGAAGAAAGGGAAGACCAGGAAGTGGTGGTGCGGTGGTAAGTTCTTTTTAAAAAATAAACTGGATGCAGAAGACAGCTTTGACGGAAAGTGCCATGCTTCCCC
>CAUYRT010021607.1:0-50739 GCA_963574885.1 Lepilemur ruficaudatus | reverse complement strand
AACACATTTTCTCTCATTTGTTTCCAGGAGGCTGAGATGGCCTTCCTCCCTGGGAGTGTCATCTCATACCTACCATCACCCCTTGGCCGAGAGGCTAACGACGCCTTCCCTCCCCACCCCCGCCCCTTTTGCTCCTGCCAAGTCAGAAAAAGGAGAGGGAGACAAGCAAGAAGGAGATTAGAACATTGGATTGGGAGAATGGAAAGAAATCCAGAAAGTTCACCTTATCAGAAGGAAAGTGGACTCTGTTAGTGTGATATGGAGAAAGGGCTCGGTTAGAAGGGAGAGGACCTGCATTCAAATCTGGGACGCTGCTTTTATTTAAACGGCCACTTCAATTCTCCAACTGCTGCTTCCTCAGTAGGCAAATGGACAATACCCAGACCACTGAGTCGGCGCGAGGAGCAAGCTGCGTAGTGGACACGTAGGTGCCTGTCACGTGACAAGAGCGTGCCCATCATTTAACGGTATCATACAGACAGGGTGAACTTCAAAGTTCCTTATTCTTTTTATTCTATTTCCCCGAATGGGGAACACCAGTGCCGTCTCAGTGACCAGCCCCTGGGGAGGGTTTCCACTCCGTTCTCCAGCAGGTGCCATGTCTACGAAAGCACAGGGAACATTCTGGGCGAGACCAGACTTACTGCAAGAGGCAGAGACCCCAAACAACAAAGTATGTAAACAGATGAAAAAATAGAGGCTAATTCACCTGAAGAAAAGAAAATGACCAGGCACCCTCAATGAAATAGTCACTGCCACATAGCAGAGACTATACTCAGTGCCGCATACACATTTCCTGACTCTCCACAGTGACCCAGTAAGTCAGGTTTTACAATCACACTTCACAGAAGAGGAGACCACGGACTGCCTGCAAAGCCCCATCCTCCCCACTCTGCCCACTGCCTTCCTCTGGGAGTGAATGGCTGTTATAAAATAGAAACGAGGCCTGTGCTGTCTGCGTTGGAGGCGTATAGCCAGGAACAATGGGTGGAAGTTACAGGAAGACAGATTTCAGCTACACATCAGGAAGAACTCTGTGGCGGCGTGGGTGTCCACAGACACAAAGCGCTGCCTCTGCAGGCGGAATTTCCCACCGCTGGAGACACTTGAGCATTGTTTGGAAGAGGGATTTTGGAGAGGAGAATCCAGTACCAAAAGTACACCTGCGGTCGATGACTTTTGGGGTTCCTTTCTACCCCCCCTAAGATGTGTTGTCTGTGAAACAATAACTTCCCAAATACAGAGGAGAGAGGGTCACCTTTGCTTTCTCCTTGAATGACAGAACAGAAAGCTCTAGAGAAGAGCTTCCCCCTAGCCTACCTCTAGTCAATTACATAAGTTGAAGGATGATTAACTCAGGAGATTGAAATAAACCCTGAAACTGATTCCAACGTCTTACAATAGGTGTGATCTTAGCTTGGAGGTGTCCTCAGTCCTCTCCTTCAAGAGAAGTATCCTTTGGCAAGCTCTTTAATCCCTGCCATCGTGCATTTGGGAGTAGTAACTCAGTATGTCCTGAAAGCTCAGCAAAATGAAATGAAACATAAACTATAAAATAACACAACTTTTCTTGCATACAAAGTTTTAAAAGGGAAGCCAGCAAAAGTGTTTTAAACATCTCACAAAGTTCACATTGTATTGTGGAATTAGTTTTAATGAAGCTGTTATTATGCTACAAGAATGCAATAAAACATCTGAAACCTGAAATTTCCCATTTTTATCACCTCCTGTAAAATTTTCAAAAGGCTAAAATGATTTGTTTCAAAATGTGTATAGCAATAATTGGATTGAGAATTTTCATGCCAGCTTTCCATTTGGAATGTAATCTAGAGACTGTTACTTCATAAACCACTGAAAATGAGAGCACAAAATGAAAAGGGTAAAATATTATGGAATATAAGTGTAATCAAACATAACAAACCCCGGAAGGAACCCTTGATTTACCATCCCCACTGTGTGGTTCAGCACAGGCACCTCTTTTATATAACAAAATGTTCACAAATAATTGGTTTTACCTGAATCCCCTAATTACTTCTGGAGAAGAAATGCTGTATACATGAATTTCTGTACATAAACACACAATGTAAAATGCTGATCCTACACTGGTTAGTTTTTTTAAGCAAAATATTATTCTAAATTACAAAGATGATATGCCAGGTTTCTTAATTTTCTTTCTGCAGCACAAATCTTAGCTAATCCTTATTACAAATGGACAAACATCTAATCATTTTCTGCTAAGCAAATGCTTTTTAGCACACAAATTGCGTATGTTTGTTTAAGATGTGATTTGTTGTAACAGTTCCTGCCAAATGACCAGATATTAATCATATTCTCAAATGGGTACGTACACAGGAAGATATTACATTTTTTGTGATTTCAGATTTAATTTTCAACTCACACCTTTCTTAAAGCCATCCTTGAAGATCGGTCACTTAGGCAATGAACAAACCCTCCTCCGTTGCAAATGGAGTTTCTGTGTTCAGTGGAAACCTTTCCAAAGCATTCATCTCTGTCAGTGTATCCCGTGCACGGTCTGTCAGGAACAGCTTCCAGCATTAAGTAGAGCAATTCTGTCTACCATCTGGCTTTGTGAGCAAAAAGCCTTTTTTATATAAAAATATAAAACTGAGCTGCCCCCAGACCAGACTTAAAATCTTAAAATCTTCCCAAGGATATCATCCATCTCCTCATCCCTTCCAACTGGATGAAATTTTAGATGGGCCAGTAATAAGAGGTGAAAGGTTTGGAATCTTATTTAATATGTTTACTTGAATTATTTTTAAGGAACATAGGAATTGGAATCCCTTTTGTAAGAGTACCACCAGCCCTGGGAACTAACCCAGTATTTGCTTTTAACTGTGTGACAATTGAGCACATTTTCAAAAATATAGTAGGAAACACTGCATAACAGAAATGACATGGGTCTGACTTCGCTGTTGCAGAGATTTATGGTTAAAACTACCCAACCTTCATTGGTTGATCTGGAATTAGATCTACTACCCCTGGGTAATAGTTCCAACCACATAAGTTTATGCTAACATCTTGGACCAAAAAAGAAGCATAAAAAGTCTCTATAACAAGAGTAAGTTTGATCTCTCTTTAATTGCTCTTTTAACTGAACTCACTTCCTGAGTGTGCAAAGTGAGTTTGGGTTTCAGTCACGGAGTTGGTTTTCTTCATGGTCTTTCTTCAGCCCCCACCGAGAACAATATGCTACATCCTGGCAAATACAGTCAAGGCCACACAGCCCAACTTCTCCCTGCTCTTGCTGCTGTGAAAAATTTAATTTGATTATTTTTAAAACATTTAAACCACATGAAGATACTTTCTTTGAAAACTCTTATTGTCCTTATTTTACAGAAATTAATGAAGTGCGTGTCCATTAAGGGAGTAAAGTGTATTCTCATCTCTACCATAGAAACATGTAGAAATCGAGGCCACCTGGATACCAACTCATTGCTGCAGAATGAAATTTAAAAGCCTAAAGAATAAAATATAATTCTGCATGCTAAATTAAGTTTCAGCATAAGAATATCCTCTTTCAGACCTAATTGCACTGATAATCAATCAGTGCTGCCTCTGCGATCACGGTAGATGTAAAGTTTGAGCAATGCAACACATTGGAATTGTCTGGCTTAAAGTCCCGCAGTCAGAAAAGGTGATGCTCCTGAACTCGCTCCACGCTCCTCTGGCTGGGGGAGCAGCCCAGGAGCACATGTGAGCCCCCACATGTGCCAGCCAGAGCGCAAGGAGGGATCCATAGCCCCTGCTCACTTGGCAAGTGCTGGGCAAGCTGCTTAACTCCTCTGAGTCTCAGTGTGTCTGTACAGTGACTATTATAACAGTGCCTCGTTTGTAATGTTGTTGGGTGGATGTAACGAGTTAACATTTAACATGGAAAATAAAGAAAGAAGCCCTTGCTTTCTGCCCCAGACTTGTACCACTGCCATTTTGGGGAGAGAAATTTTCCAAAGGACTCATGAAATACAAATTTTAAAAAGCTATGCCTGTGAAGAGGTGGAGTTCAAGCTTTGAGCTCCCTATTCACACCCTTTTTACCACTCCTAAAATGCTTCGCATTCTCTGTCCCCACTTCTGTTCTGTAACTTCCCGGTATTATGACAATTGACCCAGCTCCATGCAGCACTGTTTTCCAGCCTCTTCCCAAGGGCTCAGAGTTAGCTTTCAGAGGCTAACAGTGGACAGGGGAAAGAACAATCATTGATTCTAAGGCTCTGCCTGTCAATGTGAACATTTGACTTCAGCCCAAGACAACAGGACACAGGGTAAGATTTTCAGCAGCAGAGAGGTCTTCCCAGTCCTCTGCATGTCAGAACGGCCCACCCTACCCTTGAGACTATTGTCAGCTCGAAACACAGGCGTGACCCTACGAGTACAGTTTCTTCAGTGAGGCGTGTTGGTTTACCTCAAAAGGGCCATCGGTGTGTCCAATCGCAATCTTACAGCATCAGCTTCATTTACGTCGCCATTCAGGTATAATAAATAATTTTATTTTCCATCAATTACATTTTAGGTATAATAATAAAAAAAAAAACCTAAAAAGCTTGACTGTACATGTTATGAAATTCAATTTATATACTGTAGGTGTAATTTTTGTGCGTATGTTGTAATCAAATAACAAAGGAAAAAAATCTCACGGTTTTTGGCTGGACTATCTGTTGTGGTTAAAATAGAAGTTTAACTTTGCCTAAGTGATATATACTCGTGTTCTCTGATGGGAACATCTTTTCAGTCTACGCGACAGCGAACGAAGCTGCGCCCATGGGTGATTCTCCTTACTTGCCGCCAGGGGGAGGTAGAGCTAAGCGACTGACCCCGGGCTGCCGGCGTCCAAGGGAGCGAGGAGCCGGGAAAGGCAGCGAAGACAGCACGGAATAAAGGAGAGGAGAGGAGGCGAGGACGTAAGGGTGAGGAAGGCAGAGGAGCCTTGCTGGACCCTGGGGACATTTAGGAAGGCAGCCATCAGGTTTTGCGGATTGACTATTAGGTGGCCCGATGAATAATCCAGGGCAGGCCGGCGGGAGCTGCCAAGGGGAGGGGAAGTTCTGCTTCCTCTCCCACCTGCTGTCATGATGATGAGCGCTGTGAGTGAGGGGAAGTCACCGGTTCCTGATGAAAACCGGGAGTTTTGAGGAGTTACCGTCTTTGCCATGCAACCTCCTGATAACATGCTTGGTTTCGTTTTCGTGCTTAATGAAATCTCCTTCCACAATCTCAGTGAGCTAGAACTGGGGTGTGGGGGTTTCGGGAGGGGAGGGGACAAGGCTATGGGTGTGTGCTACAGATGGCCCACAGTTGCAGGCCTCAGACGAAATCAGCACGGCACTTCCCCGCTTGACAAAAAAAAAATCTCTTCTCCCAAAAGTCATGTCCCATTGCACAGTTCCCAGAAATAGTGGCAAAAGTCACTGCTGAAATGGATTGTGAATTGTTTGGTTTCAGACACTGATAAGAATAAACCTGCTGAGGCCAGCTGGGCTTTTGTCACTTTGGTCGTAAGCAGCATTGTCCCAGAGTGTGGTGATCATGGGAGGATGAAGGAAGGAAGGAAATCAGGAAGAAGGTAACCAGGGCAGAGGCCTGGACTTCCAGGAAAAGCTGATCACCCAAATTACCAGATCCAAGGGGCCAGAAAGAATTCCCCTCTAATCCACACTGCAGCCCAGAACTTACCTCCATGGGAGCCTCTTGTTCCAAGCTAGTCTGAACTCTATCCAGAAGACAGCAGGTAACCTTTGGTAGCTTTTAATCGGGCAGCAGATAGTACTATAAAATAACCAAGTCATCTCTCTATCACGTCATTCTAACTCCTGGCAGAGGATTTATCGCCGTCTAGTATCCATGCATTCATTCCTTTTGAGTGCCTGTCTCTTCTCACTAAAATGTAGGCTCCGTGAGAGCAGGGACTTTCACTGTATCATTCACCATTGTTCGCCTAGAAAAAAAAAAAATCTCTTCTCCCAAAAGTCATGTCCCATTGCACAGTGACTTAGGTAGGACATTGCAAATGTCCATAAATATTTCTGTATGAATAAAGACTTGTGTTTTAGAAGCTTGCCCTGGCAGCAGCGTGGATGATGGACTAGGTGAGGGGATGGAGTGGAAAGAGACAGCGAAATGGGATACTAAGGCAAAACGTAGGAGCCATGCAGCAATTTAAGGCAGAGAGGTGTGATGCCCATGCTGGGAACTGCAGGACAGAAACCTGGGGCTGCAGGAGGGACAGGGAGGTGACTACTACACACAAGTACTGCACAGGAGTGGTGTTTGGGGGCGAATCAGGAAGTCGGGCAGGTCATGCAAGCAGGTGGGAAGTCCAAAGGAGCGAGGTGCAAATAGAGGTATTAATACAAAGCAGTGGGTTGGGAACTGCAGAGATCCCAGGACAGGGCACAGCCACAGCAAAGGGAGTAGATGCAGGGCCCCCACTTCCCTGTCCTCCAGCACAGAAACGCATGTCCAAGGAGAGAAAGCCTGAGAAACCGAGCCTGGAGAGAATCAGTGCTTAACAAGTAACAGACAGAGCAAGAGGGGCTTGAAAAGGGGCGGCCGCGCAGCCATGGTGCCCAGCTAAACCCCACCCAACACACAAATCCCCAGCTGCTGGGAGTGTGGGCACACGGGCCCTCTGCAGAGTCCTCCCTGAAAGGATCCACCCCAGCTGGCACGTGAAGGTGGGATCCAAGGGCCCAGCCACTGGCTTTGTGGTAGAACAACTCTGAGAGGCCCTCCCAGCTCAGACTCTGGGCGGGACTGACTGATCCTGTGTGACAACCAGGGCAGGGTTCAACATCTCCTTCCTCCCAGTGTTACTTTCTTCACTCTTTCACAGGTATGGGTACCGAGGTCAGTCCCCAAAGCACTTCTTCTCCAAACTTCCACTTCCATGTCTGTTTCCCAGACACCTGACCTAACGCACTTGGTGCCAGGAGTGACCTGAAAAAAGGACTCTAACATGGAATCGCAGAGCTGGCCAGTCCCCTGCCAGCCCGAGAGGAAGACCTAGCCCTGGCCTCGAGAAGCGCAGTTGTCAGAACTTTCACTAGAGATGAACTCAGGCCTGTGAGTGGGAGAGAAGGCCTCCTAGAGTCAGGAAAGGTACCAATTGTGAGAACAATGGACTGGGATGGCTCTTGCTGAGTCATTGATGCATTAGGGAAAGACAATGACAGCTCGGGGCTATGAATCATCAGTTGAAAGCAAAGTGTGAAAGTTAGAAAGCCTCAGTGGAGGCATCCAAAGAGACTCTCACCGCCCATGGCAGGAGGACAGAGAAGTCTGAGAACAAGGCCCAGGGCTTACTTATGAGAAGAGTAGCACTCCAGAGAAATGTGATTTCTCAGCCGTGGCACATGTGCCGTGGAAGCTTCAGGGGCCTAGTTTGGATGAGTGGGACCCTAGGACTGGGATGGGCACATCAGAATTAATGCTTTCAAAACCTCGAGACAACTCGGGGCCCTCTGGCCTGCAGAGGTGGCCCTGTCCTCCCCATGAGAGGATGTGTACTCTGCCCTTGCTTGAACATGAGGCAGAAGTCTCTGCACTGCAAGACCACACAGGACGACACAGGACCCCTGGGGACTTGCCCCTACCTCCCGCTCTCACCAGGCGAGTAAGTAGAGTCAGGAGAAAACAATGCGCATGGCGGCCAAGTGCCAAGCCTGCCGTGGGTAGACAGGGAATGTACTCTGAAGAGGCCACAGGGCACAGCCCTCACGTACTGGCCAAAGGCAGTACAGAGAGTGTTTATGGGACTGGACCCCGAGGGTGATGAATCAAAGCAGGGAAATGCACAGTTGGGTAGGGGTGAATTTATTTATATGGGAGCAGTCTATGGTGATAGATTATTTGCCACCCTTGCAAGGACTCTGGGAGATGCTTTTATCATGCTGCTAGGATGCATCTTGGAACTCCAGAGAAAATTATGGCCCACACTAAGTAAAGCTGAAATGCCAGAACTGTTGTGATAGATGATGGAAGAAGAGATAAAAACAAATCTTAATCCCCGGGGCCAGTTTTCTGACTCAGAACCCACAAATGAAAGAAGAGACCAGGTCCTCAGGAGTCCCCATGGCGAGTAAATACAGTCATGATTCCAATAGCCCTTTGCCAAAAGGATCTATGGCCGTTTATTCAGGCGACCGTATATTGGAAAAGCAGAATACATAAACATTTTGAGAAATGTTGACCACAGGGTCTGAGTTGACATCCATATCCAGAGAACTCCAGACTCACTGGGGTCCCCTATGGAGTGGGGGTGCACATGGATAAATAAATGGAATTTGTCCCCAGTCAGGATTACAGTGGTCATGGTCCACTGTGTCCATGGACCCACACAGTGGCCGTTTCTCTGCTTCCTAAATGTGCAACTGGAATGGATGTATTAATACATGGACGATGGCAGAACACCCACATAGATTCCTTGATCTTCAGAGTAGGAGTAAAAGCTACCATGTTGGGAAAGGGCAAATAAAAAGCTCTGCAATTGCTCCTCTAGCCAAGAGAGTAAATTAATAACATCACACCCCTGGAGAAATGACAGAAATTAGTGCTATCCTTAAACACCTAAAGGATATGAGGTTGGTAGGCCCCACTATAACCCAATTAATATGCCATTTTGGACCCTACAGAAGCCAGACAGATACCAGAGGATGACAGTGGACTACATCAGACTCAATCAAATAGTAAGCCCTATTGCAGATGTTGTACCAGATGTGGCACCTTTACCAGAGTAGCTTGAGGAGGACCAGGAACAGTCTACTTTTACCTGGAACACACAACAAGAGGTGTCTGGCCTGTCATGACAGTATAACGAGGAGGGGCTTGAACCACCTGGACACTGTGGAAGGCATCATGTTGTTCATGACATCAATGATATTGTCTTAATCAGATGGGATGAGCAAGAAGTGGCAAGTACCTTGGAGGCTTTGCAAAGGTGCATGCACTTCAGAGCATTTGTAATAAACTCAATAAACTGGAGATCTGTCATGTCTATGACATTTATTGGAAATCAGTGGCCTGGAGAAGTTGGGGCATGTTTTTTTTCCATAGTAAAAGATTATCACTTCCTGCACCACCACTAAAAAAAAACACGCAGACAACCTCTTCAATTTCTGAAGACAGCATATTCCACACTTGGGAAATACGGGTCCGATCCACCTACTAGGTGACACCAGAGACTGCCAGCTTTGAGTAAAACTCAGGTAAAGAAATGGCTCTGGCCCAGGTCTGGGCTGTGACATAACATGATCTGTGGTTTTGATCACATGACCTGGCTGGTCCTATGGTGTTTGAGGCCCCTATGACAGGAAAAGATTCTATGTGGAATTTATGACAAACCTCAATAGAATCCAGTGTGTACCATAGGGTTCTCAAAAAAGACTCTGCAGTGAGAATGATAATCCATTTGAAAACCAGGTACTGAGGTGCTACTAGGCTCTGCTAGAGGTAGAGCACCTGACCAAAGTACTTCAAGTACCGTGCAACCAGAATTGCCCATTGTAAACTGGATTCAAATTCACCAAGTCATAAGGTCAAATAGCCCCAACCATAATCCACAGTGTGATGGAAGTGGTACATTGGGATCAGTCATGAGCAGGGCTAAAGGACACAAGTCAGCTACAAAAACAGGTCATGCAGACCTAAGTATTACCCACCATTGCTGCACCTGCATCTCCCTCAGGTCATTCTTACAGCTGCATGGAGGGAGTGGGAGGATTCCCTTATAACCGTCTGACAGAGGAGAAGAAAAGTCAAGCTTCATTCATGTGTGTGTTGCTTGGTATAGGGATACTTGCTAGAAATGGACTGCCATTGAACACAGGTCTGCTCAGGAGTGACAAAAAAAGACAGCAGTAAGGGGAGTGCTCCCAAAAGGCAGAGCTTTGAGTGGTGCACCTCTTCTTCTACTTTGGTTTTTGTTTTTTGCTTTTTAGGTGGTGGAGGTGGTCCATGGTAAGAATATGGATAGGTTCTTGGGCAGTGGTCAGGAACCTCAAAGGAGAAAGGTTGACAAATCAGAGACACAGATATCTGGGGAAAGCCTGTGGAAGGACATGTGGGAGTGGGTTCAGAGTGTGAAGATCCCCATACTGCATGTGGATGCCCACTAGGGAGCCCCCACTGCAGAATAGGCACTAAACCTGGTAAGTGGGATGACTCAGCCAGTTGGCATTAGCCATCCTCTGTCACTGGCTATTCCAATTCTAGCACAATTGAGAGTGACCAGGGGAGCCATGGTGGCAGGGATGGAGACTTTATGTGGGTTCAAAGCACGGGTTCACACTCCTCAGTGCAGATGTAGCTCCTACTGCTAAATGTCCAAGTTTTCAACCCCAAGAGACCATCCCTGAGCTCCCACTATTGCACTGTCCTCAAGGAGACCAATGCATCTTCTGGTGGCAAGTTGGCTACAATGTCCTCCCAACACATACACATCCCATAAGGCACATGAGACATCATGGCTAGAATTGACATAGTCTGGGTATAGATTTTCCTTTCCTCCTTAACCAGCATCAATATCCAAGTGCTAACACAGTGTTTGATCCACTGACATTGAATTCTCACATAACATTGCACCACATCAGAAAACTTCATCACATCAAAGAAGATGTGGCAATGGGCACGTGGCCGTGGGATCTACTGGTTCTATTACGTAGCCAGAGTCTGTTAGAAAGGCCTCTTGGAGATGCAGCTCAGATTCCAGCATGGAGACAGTACTCTGTGAGGATGGGGTGTTATTCCCTAGGATGAAGGGCACACTAAAAAATCAATAGATTCTTGGGTCCAGGAACCAAGAATTAGAAGTAGTGGCTTCACTTATCATTCAAGGTTGATCCCATTAGAGAATTTGTGCTTTCCATCCCCATAACACTGGGCTCTGAAGATTTAGAGGGCCTGGCTCCCTGAGGATAAACACTTCTAGTGGGGGTCACAGTAAGCAACACATTAAATTCAAGCTATGACTTCTGCCTGGGCACTTCAATCTCTTCATGCCATAAGTCCATCAGGCATAAGAAAGAGTGATTGTCCTGGTAGAGGAGTTTAACCTGCTTGTGCACCATAATGGCAGGCAAGAATTTTGGTACCCAAGCAAGCCACTGGGTTACCTCTTGTTGTTCTCATGACCAATATTAAAAGTAAGTGGATAAATGCAGCAGCCATTGCCTGAGAAGAGCATTGTGACCAGGGGTATACTCATCTCAGAAATGAAGGTCACTTCAGCAGCTACCTGTATCCACAAAGGTGCCAAGTGATGGTGAAGGGACCCTAGAATTGGTAGCAGAGGAGAGAATGATGACTGTCAATTGCAGTCTTAAGATCAGGTGCAGACTTTGTGGTTCATTCCATTAACCTTCCTCTTGTAACACACTAGGAAAAGAGACTGGTATCGTTTGAGTGTCCCTGCCACAACTCATGTTGGAACCTTAATTTCCAATGCAATGGGGCTGGCAGGTGGTGCCTTCCAGAGGTAATTAGGTCATTAAGATGGCTTAATCTCTTCCTCTGGAGACTGGGTTAGTTCTTGCAGGAATGGATGAGTTTCCCTGGGAGTGGGTTGTCATTGTGTGAGGTTGCCTCTCGTGTGCGGTACTCTTGGCATGCACCCGCTTTCTCTCTGCTTCTCCACCATGGTGTAATGCAACACAAGGTGCCCACCAGAAGCCAGGCAGACGCTGGTGCCATGATCTAGGACTATCTAGCCACCACAGTGGAGAGCCAAATAAACCCCTGTTCTTTACAAATTGCACAGCCTCAGGTATTCTGTTAGAGCAACACTAAATGGACTATAAGACAGAGAGCAAGCAAAGTCTATGGAAGCAGTACCCAAAACTCACTCTATGAAAGCGATGGATGCAACAGCATAAGGGGTGATGTAGCAATGCTGTGGCGAGCTACTCAGACCTACCTGCATCAGCTGGAGAGAGCTTCCCCCAAGTTCACACTCCCTCCCTGGGGAGCAACTCTGACCCTTTGGCTGACCAATGGATGGATGGGGTAACAAAGACCCACCCCCCTTATTTCAGGGTAGGGCAACTCCAAGGGACCATCCCTACTCCAGAGCTCCCCGGAAGATCAGAGACTAAAGTTGATGGATAGAAAGAAAAGAGATAATGAACAGTAAAGTAGTATTTCAGAAAGTAGGGATGACTTGCTAAAAAAAAGTGTGTAGAAGTTTTCTGGGATTTGCTTTAACATAAGAGGCAAAGAGAAAGTGTGAAGGTGGGTATATGTGAAAATGAACTGGCCATGATCATTGCGAAGTTGAGTAATGGATACAAAGAGGTTCATTTATATTTACTTTGTATAGATTTCAAAATTTCCATAATGAACAGTTAAAAAGCAGAAAGAAAGTAGATATCAATACATACTGTTTGGGTGACAAATAGAAAATCAGGAAACCTTTTCCTCATCTCGGTGACACTGTCCCCAGCACTACGAATACAGCAATAAACAAAACAGATAGAAAATCTTGCCATTTTGAAGATCACGTTCTAGTGAGGAGAGACCGACAATAAACAAAATAATTGGGACTGGGAAAGTATTATTGTGCACCTGTGTTTTAACCTTGTTTTTTCTTCCCTCCCCTAAGGGGACAAGATGTAGTCTTAGGAGCACATAACTGGTTCAGGGATTAAGGAAGTGCAATGAAAATATTATATGAAAGTACCAGGTTCATAGATTGCATATGCAACCTCTTCCTGCACCATGATGTTAGGTATACCCTGTCCCAACTATAAAGTAGAAATATATTAATAGTCTCTTCCTCCTCAAATCTAGCAGGACTTAATGCACGGAAAGTATCCCATGTAGAGAACCCAAAGCAAATTGCATTCCACTGGATTGATTTTTGGTAGAGGCTCCATGAGATGCAGAGTGGTTATAGCAGCTCCATACCTACTTCCTCTGTCATTCAGGGTGGCTGGGAAGACCAGACTCTCTTTCCTGAGATATTAAGCAAAAGCTCCATTATGTATCATTGGCTCTGACTGAGTCACGTCTAGCTATTGTCACCAGATGAATACAGAGCACTGATTGATTTAGGATTAAGTCTCCTCTGCCTTCCCTGAGCTGAGGGTGGAGTCTTGCTCACGGACACGGACTAATCATGTATGAATGGCAGGATTTGTTTTGACAGTAGAGTTGACAGGAGCTGGTGATGAATTTTTAAGAAATAATAGAGGAGTGATTTTCAGTGGGGGTGTCACCACTCAGAAGGAAGATTTGAAAATTTATGGGATTATTTCTGATTGTCAAATCATTAAAGGGGGAACTAGTGGATCTTAGTAGTCAGAGCCAGGGATGCCAGATACCCTGCGTGTAAAGAGCAGTCGGCGAAGGGAAGATATTCCTTTGTTCTGCACAACTTTCATAAATCTCATCCCAAACTGGTACTCAATGTGTGCTTTATAACAAGCTGGGGTTGCAAAGGGAGATTTG
This sequence comes from Lepilemur ruficaudatus, assembly GCA_963574885.1. Lineage (NCBI taxonomy): Eukaryota > Metazoa > Chordata > Mammalia > Primates > Lepilemuridae > Lepilemur > Lepilemur ruficaudatus. The sequence continues at coordinate 37,278 of CAUYRT010021607.1, read as the reverse complement.
TTCTCTAGGACATTCCATTACCACTTAGACCAATGTCATAACCCCCCAAAAAATATTTTGTCCCAACACTTAAAAATAACAAATAAAGCTGTGTTCATTTGTAAGATTACCATCATTCCTCATTTTTGTCATGTTAATAGCCTCCGTCTGTAACCCGTTGTCTTAGTCTGCTCAAAATACCACAGATTGGGTGACTTAAACAACAGAAATTTATTCCTCACAGTTCCAGAGGCCAGAAATCCAAGATCAAGGTTCCCGTAAGTTACATTTTATTCTGAGGCCTCTTTTCTTGGCTTATGAGTGGCAGCCACCTTGCCGTGCGCTCAGAGGACCTCCTCTCTGTGTGTGCCCAGGCTGGGGAGGAAGGGAGAACTCTCTGCTCTCTCTTCCTATAAGGACATGGATCCTACCAGAGTGCGGTCCTGACCTCACAACCATACTCAACTTCAACTACCTTGTTATGGGCTCTGTCTCCAAATGCAGTCACATTAGGTATTGAGGCTTCACTGTATGAATTTGGGTGGGGATACAAACACTCAGGCTGTAACATTTGCCTTGACACGTTACCCATTTATCCACTTCACGCAAGGGTATTTGCTTCATCTTCTTATTTTATACTTTTTGGGGGGTGGTGGTGCAAGAAACCCACCCTAAGAAGCTCTATCAAGATTTTCCTCATGGCAACCAGGAAAGGAAGGGCCCGGTATGCTCAGGAAGGACGGATGAGACATCCTGGGGCTCAGCAAGGAAGGGCACAGTGAAGCTGCGGTCAGAAGTAAGCACATCTGGGCAGGGGGAAGTATTTAAATGGGTATGGATAATAGGCATTTTAAAAAGATTATAGCATTTGTCCAGGAAAACATTTACGAAAATCACCATGCTTGTCCTGGGAAGTGAAGCATTAAGGATCGATCTCATTGTTAGTTAAGATTTTTAACTCAGGACACATGACATGAAGATCGCTTAGCTGGAAAGGGGCTGATTTTTTCTGGTCAACGTTGGAACAACTTCGATTATCCTAAAACTACTTTTAATCTATCATTGGTATTTAATCCAGTGTCTCCTCAGCTCTGTGCTCTTTCCTTGACCTAAACTTTCTATTCGGAATGACTTCTGATCTCACTTCCCTCAAATCCAAATAATTCCCCAGAAATAGAGGCAAGCTTCTCACTACTTCATCATGGATTACATTAGTTATCTATTGCAGGGTAACAGATTATCTTAAAATTTAGTGGCTTAAAACAACATTTTTTGATCCTGTTGTAGTTCACAAGTGTGATGATTGGCTCTTCACGTGTGAGATGCTCCTCCTTTAAACCTTGTTACAACATCAGCACATTATCCCTCTGATGTGTAACAAAAAAAATCAAACAATCACAACAGCAGCATTTATTATCTCACGGTTTCTGTAGGTCGGGCTCAGGGGCTCTGCTAAGGCTGCAATCAGGGTATCAGTTGCGCCTGCATCTCCTCTCAAGCCTCAGTGGGAAGTGGATCCACTTCTAAGCTCACTCATTGGCTGTTGGCAGGATTCAGTATCTTGCAGGATTTTGAACTTGGTTCCTCACTGGCCATGGGCCAGAGGCTGCACATAGTTTGTTTCAACATGGGCCTCTCTATTTGGTGGCTTGTTTCATCAGAGTAAGCAAGATGATCCAGAGAGAGAGGGGGAGGGAGAGAGAAACAGAGAGAGATGGAAGTTAGACCAATGAATGGAAATTAGAAGGCACAATGATGCATGAATAGGATAGAAAAAAATTTTTACCAATCAGAAATTTTTATCATCCAAAGATAAACATGACTTCCCAGGAAATAGGTTTAACAAAGCTAATCGCATGACTGTGTTGGGTCCACATTTATACTACCTCATTATATGAGGGAAAGACTAGAACACAATGTGACCGGGATAAATGGCCAGTAGGATTCCTTCCAACCACGAGGATCACTGACGTCATGAACTGGTCTTTGCTGAGAGACGGTTTTGTGAGGACACCTGAGCTAGATCGTTTTTGTATTCTTGAGAAGCTTTGTCTGTCGAGCTTATGTCCTGCTTGTAACAGGGGCAGAAGCCAGCACCTACTCAAAGTTACAGATTCTGCAGGGCAAAAGACACTGACAACAGCACAAGGCAAATGGACAAAGTTCATCAGAGGGCGAAATTTAATGATTCCTTCATTCAAAATCATTTATAGAATACCTGCCACCTGCCAGCTCTGTGTTAATTATTGGAGACCATACTAGAGGCTAGTTACACTTTTAAGCAAGTTTTTCTCATCTTAGTGAAATTATATTCCTAACTAGGTCAGGGAAACTTAAAGACCTAAGCAGAACTTCTTAACTACCTTCAGAAATTTCAGAAATTCGACAGACTGGCATCTTGATAGAGGTTAATTATTACAGTTAAGAAAGTTTAATATTTGGCACAGATAGAGTAAGGCTTTCTCTGAGCATCCGGTGATGAGGTGTAGGGAAATTGTCTTGAGTTGGGCTATCTGGAAGCAGAGCCTGAGAGAGGTGTTTGCTCCAGTGATTAGAGAGTCATCGGGAGTATGTACAGGAAGCGGGTTGTGGGGCTGGGGTAGGAGGAACAGTTGAGTGAGAACGTGCATGCTTTCGACCCGAGATGAGCTTCAGGCTGAACCCAGAGGGGGGCTCCTTGCCCCCTGAGACAAGCAGGTGGCCATCTACCCCCCTATGTCCTTCAGTCATTAGCCATGTTCCCACGTGGATTTAGCAACAGGAATATCACCTGTGACCTTAGTCAAAGTGGGTTCCATGATGAAGTAGGAACATAAACCTGTTGAGTGTGTTCAAGAGAATGGATGGGGAGGGGATTGCAGGCTGTGGGTGGAGATAACTCTTTTGAGGAGTGATGCTGCAAATAAGGCAGGCAAATGGGGCAGCAGCTGGATGGGTATGTGCGGTCCAGCAGGTGTTTCTTAGATGGAAACAATTGGGTCACGTTTCTATGCTAATCCAGGTAAACTAACAGAAGAGAAAAGTGATGCTGCTGAGAGAACAGAGAGATCTGAGGGAGCAGGAACAGTAGAAGCCAATGCACATGGGAGGGCTTGGCCCCAGCGAGGACAAGTCATCTCCAGCAATGTGAGAAGAGAGGGAGCGCAAGGGAATATATGTCCACAAGCAGGGGACAGGTGTGGGCGTGAGAGCATGTGGAAACCCTCTCGGATTTCTGCCTTCAGTTTTTCTCCGAAATGAAAAGCACATCCACAAGTGGAAAGTGAAGATGCTGGGAGACTAAGAAAGCGAGAAAAGGTGTTGAAGTTTGGAGGAGAGAGAAGAAAGTGAACGAGAAAATAAATGGAATAGGGAAATTTAGAGTTACTAAATGATTTCACTAATTCAAATAGCTTTTCAGCTGATGATTTGAGATTCCCTACCTATGCAATCTGAAAATAATGACGTCTCTTATTCTTTCTATATCACAACACGTCCTTTATTTCTATTTCATTCTTATTGTAGTAGCCAGAACTTCCAAAATACAAAGTTCTTTGACTTTTGTCTCTTAAATGTCTCTCATTCTATGTACTTCTCTTCGTCTCGGCTACCACTGCTGTAGCATGAGCTAACTTTTCTTGCCTAGACATGACAATAGCCTCTTAATTAGTCTCCTGACATATTGTTTGGCCTCCGTCCGTCCACTCTCTGCACCAGAGCCCAAGTGACTTTTTCAATACGCAGATCTGCCTCTGTCACCATCGCCCTAAACCCTACAATGGTTTTCCGCTGCCTTTTGGCTAAAGATCCTAAACAAACTGCTCCTTGCCCATGTCACCAGCTTCACCTCACACCCCTCTCCCCTCACTGCTGGGGAAGCAGCCACACATTTCTTCTTTCTCACCCTTCCCAGGTAACCACACACTCTTCCCTCTGAAACACCCTTACATCTTCCCAACTTAGCTCAGTTAATATCTCACCCCTTTATCATTCATTTCTTGTAAAATATGAAAGACAAGTAAAGAGAAATGACAGATACATTGAGAGAAATAATATATGTTTAATTGGTATTTTAGAAGTAACAAAGAGAGAAAGAGTGCAAAACAAGTAATATTTGAAGAGATACCAAGAATTTTCCACAAAAAATCAGTACATATATTCAAGTACTCAATAAATGCCAACCAGGAAAAATAAAAAAATTCTTACCTAAATACACATTATAGTGAAGACGAAGAACACCATTGACAATAAGAAAACAGAATTTAGGAAAAGGAAATAGAAGAAAAAGACTATCTTTTTTCCAGCTTTACTGAAGTATAATTGACAAATAAAACTGCATATATTTATAGTCTACAACATGATGTTTTGATATATGTATACATTGTGAAATGATTACTGCATGAGCTAATTAATATATCCATCACCTCACATAGTTTTATGTGTGTGTCTTGAGAACATTTAAGATCTACTCTCAGCAAATTTCAAGTATACAATACAGTATTAACTATAGTCACCAATCTGTACATTAGATCTCCAGAACATATTCATCCTACTTCACTGAAACTTTGCACTCTCTAATCAACAGTTCTCCCTTTTCCCCAACCCCCATCCCCCGGTAACCACCATTCTATTCTCTACTTTTATGAGCTAGAATTTTTTAGATTCCACATATAAATGAGATCACGCGGTATTTGTCTTTCTATGCCTGGATTGTTTCACTTACTATGATGTTCTGCAAGTTCATCTATGTTGTCATAAATGACAAGATTTCCTTCTTTTTTAAAGCCAAATAACATTCCATTGAGTATGTACTATACTATACGTTATGTGTCAAATTTCCTTTATCCATTCATCTGTCAATGGACACTTGGTGATTCCGTATCTTGACTACTGAGAATAGTGCTGCCGTGAACATGGGAATGCAGATACCTCTTAGACATACTGATTTCATTTCCTTTGGAAATATACCCGACAGTGGGATTGCTGAATCACATGGCAGTCATATTTTTAATTTTTTAGAAACCTCCATACTGTTCTCCAGGTAACCACACACTCTTAATTGGTAATGGCTGTACCAATTTACATTCCTACCAACAATGTGCAAGGGTTCCCTTTTCTCCGTATCCTCACCAACTTTTGTTGTCTTTTGTCTTCTTAATAATAGCCACTCTAACAGGTGTGAGGTGATATCTCACTGCGGTTTTGGTTTTCATTTCCCTAACGACTGGTGAAGTTGAGCATTTTTTCACACATCTGTTGGCCATTTGTATGTCTTCTTTTGAGAAATGTCTATTCAGGTACTTTGCCTTTTTTAAATCGGGTTATTTGTTTTCTTGCTATTGAATTATTTGAGTTCCATATACGTTTTTGATATTAACCCCTTCTCAGATATATGGTTTGCAAATACTTTCTCCCCTTCTGTAGGTTGCCTCTTCATTTTGTTAATTACTTCCTTTGCTGTGCAGAAGCATTTTAGATTGATGTAATCTCATCTATTTTTGCTTTTGTTGCCTGTGCTTTTAGGGTCAAATCCAAAAAATCACTGCCCAACCCAATGTCTAGAATGTTTTTTCCTATATTTTGTTCTAGTTGCTTTAGAATTTCAGGTCACATGTTTAGGTCTTTAATCCATTTTAAGTTTGTTTTTTTTTTTTAATATGGTGTGAGATAAGGGCCCAATTTCATTCTTCTGCATGTGGATATCCAGTTTTCCCAACATCATTTGTTGACAAGACTATCTTTTCTCCAAAGTCTTCTTGGTGTCTTTTTTGAAAATTGGTTGAACATAAATGAGTGGATTTATTTCTGGGCTCTCTATTCTGTTCTGTTGGCCCATATGTCTGTTTTTATGCCAATACTATGCTGTTTTGATTACTTGAGCTTTGTAGTAGATTTTGGAATCATTTCCTGTGATGCTTCCAACTTTCTTCTTTTTGCTCTAGATAACTTTGGCTATTTGGGGTCTTTTGTGGTCCCACACAAGTTTTACAGTTTTTTTCAATTTCTGTGAAAAATGTCATTGGAATTTTGATAGGGATTGTACTGAATCTGTAGATTGCTTTGAGTAACATGGACATTTTAACAATATTAATTCTTCCAATCTATGAATATAGGATATCTCTCTATTTACTTGTCTTCCTAAATTTCTTTCACCAGTGTTTTATGGTTTTCAGTGTACAGATCTTTCACCTTCTTGGTTAAATTTATTCCTAAATGTTTTAATAGCTATTATAAATTGGATTGCTTTCTTGATTTCTTTTTTGGGTAGTTTGTTGTAAGTATATAGAAACATTACTGATTTTTGTATGTTGATTTTGCAACTTTACTAAATCATTTATTAATTCTAACGGTTTTTTGGTGGAATCTTTATGTTTTTCTATATATAAAGCCATGTCATCAAAAGAGGCACTTTTCTTTAATGGAGTGGCTATTAGACTTTCAGATGATTTCTCAATAGCAACAATGGAGGCCAGGAAGCAGAAGAATGATGCTGGCAATCTGAAATTGTAGACCAGTGAAAATATCTTTTAAGATAAGGCCAAAATAGGCTGGGCATGTTGGCTCACGCCTGTAATCCTAGCACTCTGGGAGGCTGAGGTGGGAGGATCGCTCAAGGTCAGGAGTTTGAAACCAGCCTGAGCAAGAGCAAGACCCCCATCTCTACTAAAAATAGAAAGAAATTAATTGGCCAACTAAAAACATAGGAAAAATTAGCCGGGCATGGTGGTGCATGCCTGTAGTCCCAGCTACTCGGGAGGCTGAGACAGAAGGATTGCTTGAGCCCAAGAGTTTGAGGTTGCCGTGAGCTAGACTGATGCCACGGCACTCTAGCACAGGCAACAGTGTGAGACTCTTTCTCAAAAAAAAAAAATATATGTATATAGAAAAAATTAGCCAGGCATGGTGGCACATGTCTGTAGTCCCAGCTACTTGGGAGTCTGAGGCAGAAGGATTGCTTGAGCCCCAGGAGTTTGAGGTTGCTGTGAGCTAGGCTGACACCATGGCACTCTAGCTTGTGGGCAACAAAGTGAGACTTTGTCTAAAAAAAAAAAAAAAAAGATAAGGGCAAAATGAAAACATTTTCAGGCAAAGATTGAGAATTTTTCATTGGCAGACCCTCACTATAGAAAAGCCTAAAGGCAGAAGAAAGTGATTCAGACAGTACATCTGAGATGAAAGAAGTAATGAAGAACAAAACAGTAGTACATAAATGAATAAGCAACTGGCAATGTAAGACAACAATAATAATTACACTGGAATGAGAGTTTAAAGAATGATTGGCCAGGAGCAGTGGTTCACACCTGTAATCCCAGCACTTTGAGAGACCGATGTGGGAGGATTGTTTGAGTCCAGGAGTTTAAGATCAGCCTGGGCAACATCGTAAGAACCCACCTCTACAAAAAACAAAAAATTACCCAGCTGTGGTAGTGTTCACTTGTAGTCCTTACTGCTTGGGAGGCTGAAGTGGGAGGATCGCTTGAGCCCAGAAGTTCAAAGTTATGATAAGCTGTGATCATGCCACTGTACTCCAGCCTGTACAACAGAGTGAGACATTGTCTCTAAAAAAGAAAAAAAATAGAAAAGAATGATTGAGTCTTAGAAGTCTTTAAAATTTCCAGGTGGAGGACAAAGTTATTGATTACTTTTGGACTTTGATAATTTAAGCATGTAATTAGGCTTCTAAAATCCCAATCTTTGCCTTTTAACTGGAGCTTTTGCCCCATTTATATATGAGTTACTGAGACTACAGGCATGAGCCACCATGCCCTGCTCTGCCCATTTATATTTAATTTAATTGATAAATTAAAAATTAGATGTGAGAGGCAAAATTTAGAAATATTAAGAGAAACGTGGAAAATGTTTATGACCTTGAGGTAAGGAAAGATTTTCTAAAACAAGATACAAAAATGTTGCATTCATCATGAAAGACGAGATTGATAAACTGGATTATAGTAAAATTAAGAACACTTGTTCATCAAAAGATGCCATAAAGAAAGTAAAAATACAAGGCAAAGTGGCTGAAGGCATTTACAATAAATGTGCATGATATCACTAGTACTGCAGGATATAAAGAATTCCCATCTCTCAATAAGAAAAGACAAACAGCCAAAAAGATGTAAAGCAAAATTTTAAAAAAGAGGAAACCCCAATGGCAAATAAATGTATAAAAGATACTTAACCTTATTAGCAAAATATAAAATGACAATTAGAACCACAATGAACCAGCATTTCATATCCAACAGTTGGGAAAATAAAAGTCTAATGACATAATACTAAGGTCATCAAGCATGTAGAATAATTGACATAGTCTTAGAATGCTTTGGGCAGTTTAAATTTCTATAACTGCTGGGCGTGGTGGCTCACACCTGTAATCCTAGCACTCTGGGAGGCTGAGGTGGGAGGATTGCTTAAGCTCAGAAGTTTAAGACCAGCCTGAGTAAGAGTGAGACCCTGTCTCTAAAAAAAAAAAAATAAAAAATAAATTTGTATAACTATTTAAAGAAAAAATTGGCAAATCTAGTTAGATTGAAAATGTACAATATTATTAGCAGTAATTTAATTCTTAGAAAATCTCTTACACTTAAGCTATCTACAATAATATTCATAGGAGCATTATTTGTATTAAAAAATAAAAAGAAAAAAAAAACCTGAAAGTAACCCAAATATCCTTCAACTATAGAAGAGATAAATGATCTGGATATATTCATATAATGCGCTATGATACACTGCACATAATTCAGATATACACATCAACACGACAGAATCTCAATAACACGATGTTGAGCCAAAAAACCCAAAAAAACAGCTCTAGTCTTAGAAGGATACAATAATATGTTTCATTAAACAGACAAACTAAAAAATGTATAGTTTAGTGAGAAATGCAAATATGAGAAAACCATAAAGAAAGCATGGGGATGATTATCACAAAGTTTAGGCAAGTGCTGACATCTGTGGGGGCAGGCAGGAGTATAGGATTTGGAAGTGTCACATGGGTAGCACCTAAAGGCTGGTAACATTCTAGTTTAGAATAGATTTCTAAATACCTTTGCATGTTTTTATATAATACATGAGGACATATATTGTATATGTTTTATATACTCCTGAATGTGTGATACATTTCACAATATTTCTCACATTTTAAAAAGTGAAACGTAAATAGTATATGACAGAAAGCAATACGTGTAGACAACTTTTTCCAGGCGTCTTACTGTGAAAACAGAGCAGAGAAGTTGTGTGGTAGCTAGAAAAGAATGACAGGCCAATAAAAGGCCCTTTTAAAGATGGGAAACTGTACAGCCTGCCTGAGTGCCTCAGTGCGGGTGGGCATGAGCCAGTGAAGAAGGGGCAGTTGATGGGACGGGTAACTTCAGAAACAAAGCCCCGAGTAGGTGAGAGAGGGACGATGGTGCCCACCATAAGGGAAGGAACTTGCCTTTCAAAAACTCTTATAACAGGAGAGAAACGTAGATGCAGATAGGTGTGGAGATTTGGTGAAGTGAAGATGAAGGATTTCCTGTCTGATCGTTTGCAAGACAAGGACTGAGGTTATGAAGGGGAATCAGAGGGGAAGGGATGTAGGAGTTTCGAGAAGAGTTGAACAGTGATAAATATCTTGGAAGATATGGTAGAACCATGAGGGAGTGTTGAGTGCTCACAAGGGTTTGTTGTTGTGAATTTTTGCTGAAACCCTTTTGACCAGTGTGCAGTGTTCCCAGGTAACTTTCAATTTCCAACAAGGGAAGGTACAGAAGAGCTGGATCCTTGGGATAGTGTTGGAGGGCAAATGTAATTTATCACAACCTACTATAGAGAGAAAGGGATCACGCAGTCGAAAATGTTACTAAGGGAGGAAGGAATTCAAAACAGAATGATGGGTAAGGAAGTTCTAGGAGCAAAGCACTGGAGTGTTTATATGATTCAAAGACTTGCTGAAGGGCGCCAGAGCAAGCGAGCTAGAGGAAGAGAGGAGGGACATGTGACATGTGGACAAATGAACTAACTGTAGACTGTTGCCCAGTTTGTTTGCTGCTAGGAAGGGGTCAAGAGGCCCAACCTGTGAGAGAGCATCTTAGGGATTAGGTGAGGGAAGCCAGAGGCAAGGCAGGGGAGCTTTCAGGTGGGCTCAGGAGCCACGGGTGGGTTCATAGGGGAGCTGCCTGGGGCTTTGAGAGGCAGAGAGGGTCAGAGTCAACACAGAGTCTGGCTGAGGTTCACAGCAGTGACGCCAGGCCCCAGGAATGGAAGCAGGACCTGGAGACAAAGGAGGAGGAGCGGAGTAAACAGAGAATGGAGTACGCACTCAGAGGGAGGTGGGCACGGGGCAAGAGACCCAAAATGTTTTCATGAGTGTGGCGGGATGCCTCTTGCCACAGGTGTCAGCCGGGGTTCACGGCACAGAGGCAGGATGAGAGCTCATTCCCACGAAGCCACCATATTGCAATCTCGTGACCCTAACCCGGAGGTTGGGATTGGAAAAGACAAACAGTGGTTCACCCAGCATGGATCGTGGGCACCTGTTCAAACTTATGTCCAAGGGGAAGCATGGGAGTGAGCTGCTTTGTGAAAAGTCAGTGAGAATTTATGGTGAAAAAGAAAATAAGTCTATGGAGAGCCCCAAACCTCCCAGGAACAGGTTACTGCTCCTGATAAATCAAAAATGTCAGCATTGGGGGAAGAGATGATCTTATTTCTTCCATTTAAAGGCCTTCAAATAAACAAAAATAATTCATATCTGGCAATTTTGAAATCTAGAAGTGATTGCAGGATTGCAGCTTTCTTTCGCTTCAGACCCTTTGCTGTACCTGGTCAGAGATTTTAGGAATATTGTTTTGCTTCTATTAGACAAGGACGACCAGCTCCAGAATTGTTGACGTGTGTGGGCACTACTGAGCAGATGTTGTTGCTTTCTGAGGCGTCAGTATAAGGTTTTAAGGGCTGTTATGTTTAACATGGGGTTCAACAGCATATGAACCGCATGTTTCTGTGTTCTTAATTAATAGGTCTTAATGATGAGGCTTAGCTATGCTTCCTGGTCACAAAATCACCCCAGATTTTTTGAAAATGAAAATATTAACCTTTTCATTATAAAGGAATTCTTGTTCATTGGAGAAGAAAAGAGCAAATAGAGAAAATATTTAAAATAAAAATTTATTTCCTATAATCCCACCTTCCAAAATAACCACCATTAATATTTGAGGAGCATTTCTCCTTTTTCTGTTTAGTTATGTACATCCACCTATTTTTAACTAAAATGGAAACTTTCTATGGATATTATGTATTTTTTATATATCTAGTTTTGCAACTTTCTTTGTATCTAAAAATATATGTGGGTATCATTTGTGTCAATAAATCCACACCTACATACTCATGCTGAATGGCTAGAAAGAAATTTAAAATGTAAGATAATTTATTTAACAAATCTTTTATTGAGATTATTTAGGCATTGATAATATTTATAATATTTTACTATTTAAAAATATAATGAAGCTAAATATATAAGTAGTTAAATGTTTATATGTTTGTCAGTGTATTTCCTTGAACTAAACTTTTGGAAGTGAAGTTACTGAGTTAAACGGAATGCATTTTTAAAGACTCTAGTGCACTTTGGCAGACTGAGCAGCAAAAAGTTTCACCTTCCCACGAGCTGCATATGAAAATGTTAATTTCCTTTGGCTCTTAACCACATTGTATATTATTTTTTTCATATTTTCAAACTGGTTGACAAAGTTTGTTATCTCCTTGGGTTAATTTGTATGTTTTTGATTATTAACGTTCAATAATTTAATATCAGATGTTAAATAAGCCTTGATGAATGATAGGATGTTGGATGTGGTAAGAAGCATGGGGTGACCTCCAGGAATCTGGGGAGACTGGAGGGCTGTAGTCATCGGGAACTCAAGGAGCAATAATGGAAAAATGCATGAGCGGGTCTGGGGAGACACTGAAAAATGAAGACCCTCCTTTGGGCCAGGGTGGGTTGGAGGTGCTTGGAGGACACATGAATGGAGACGCTCATGAGCAGTTTAAGACATGGAGGCTGGAACTCAGCGGTGAGTGTGGCACTGCTTGCAGGATGTAAGAATCAGTAGCTCACAGGTGTTAGTGAAGATGGTAGTTTTGGATGAGCTCCCCAGGGAGGAGCCATGGAAAGGAGGATCAATAAGTAGAGCCAGTGGGAGAAAAGGACAGGCGGGAGAGGCCCTCAGCCCTGGAAACCACACAAATCTGAGACATTACAAGGGAAACAAGACTTAGTCATCAGCCCTAAAGTATAAATGACACTTCCATTGGCTTCTTGTTTGACTTACTGCATTAGTTTTGGCTAATACGGATCAACTTCAGTGGGAAAAAGAAGTGTTTCATTGCTTTAAACCTTTACTAAATTTTCAGTATTAATTTCCTTCATTTTTATTTTTGAGAAGAGCCTCGCTCTGTTGTCCTGGCTAGAGTGCCGTGGCGTCAGCCTAGCTCACAGCAACCTCAAACTCCTGGGCTCAAGGAATCCTCCTGCCTCAGCCTCCCGAGTAGCTGGGACTACAGGCATGCACCACCATGCCCGGCTAATTTTTTCTACATATTTTAGTTGGCCAATTAATTTCTTTCTATTTTTAGTAGAGACGGGGTCTCGCTCTTGCTCAGGCTGGTTTCGAACTCCTGACCTCAAGTGATCCTCCCGCCTCAGCCTCCCAGAGTGCTAGGATTACAGGCGTGAGCCACCACACCCGGCTAAGAGTAAATTGTTAATAATCGCTTTTTCAGTCAAATACACAGAAGATAAGAAAGAAGAGAAAGTGGAAAAGAAAGACAGGAAAACAAATAAAAAGAGAATTAGGTCTTATTTGAATCCTTTCCCAGAGGAATAGAAAAGCATGTTCCCAAGGAACTGAGTTACTGGCCTATTATAATTATCTTGTTATTAAAACTCTATTATATTTTTTCAAATTTTTTATGGCTATGGAAAGCTGGTAACTGATGTTTTTATTCATTTGCCTTCTGCCGCTTATTAATCTGAGATGAATCATAAGAGCAGATTACACTTTAAACTTCAATATCAGATTGATTTGACCCATTCTATTTTCGTTTTCTTACTGAGACTAATGTTAGGAAAATGAATATGCAATAATAAAACCAAGGCTGTGAGACGCAGTGGGATGACATAAAACCAATTACGCAAAAGATTATGGTGAGTCAAGAAACGACTAAAAATAAACCAGAATTAAGGCAATAACAAGCATGGAATATGGAGAAAATACAGTTGTGGAAATTTTTCATCATGGAAATTAGGAAAAGAACACCTAGAAAATCGTCCTGTTTCACAATTGTTTACTTTCATATCTGGGTAGAAAATTACGGTAGTATTTAGTATCCATTCAAAATACCAGGGAGTGTGAAATTTTCTTAAATTTCGTTGCAATACGCCTTGCAGATATGACAGATGAAAATTCAACCTTATCCAGGACACAGCTGAGAGCAGAAAACCCCCAGGAGAGAAAGCTTGTCTGTGCTTGTCCCGTGCGCCCTGTCCTCTCCTCTCTCTGGGGCCCTGCCCTCGTCCCCGCTCTCCAACCTTGCCCTGTGATGGTTCACAGCAGCCACACGCGTTCAAGCTTTCTACCTAAAAAATAAATAAATAAAATTGTCTCTGGAGCCCACCTTTCTTTTTAGATGTATATGGCTTTATCTCTTACCTTGCTAGCGCTTTTGAAAAGACATTCGCCCAAATTACTAAACTAAAAAGGAGGCCAACTGGACTCCGCCCTCATCTCACGCACGGTTTGCTCTTAAGTTCTCCCCACCAGGTGACACAGGGAACCTGCAGGCCCTGCTCCTGAGACCCAAACCGACGTCTCCGACAAAACAGGGTGTGCTGGAGAAACCAGCCCAAGCCAGCTGGAACCACGGTGGCGAGGGGAAACGACCTCAGGTCACCCTCAGGACTCACCACACTCTGGTTATAACACAGTAGCGCGCTGTGACAAGACACTCCCGCCACAGCAGGGTGGTTTGCAAATGCTGTGGCGATCCCAGAACTCGCCCTACATGGTTTAGGAAGGGAACCCTTGGTTCTGGGAACTCCCCACCCCTTTCACAGAAATCTGGTGAATAATCCCCTCTCTGCTTAACACAAAATTAAACAGAGGTTATAAAATAAGACCCTGCAAACTCACAGAGGGCTGCTCTCTGTGGCTCTGCGGCACAGCCGCGGCTCTGCCCGGGGGCAGCCTCCCCTCTGTTTCTCTGTGACTTCAGTAGACTCTCTTTGCTCTGTGGGCTCACCCTTAAGTTCTTTCCTGCCTGAATCCAGGAACCCACTTGGCCTCCAGGCTGGACCCAGTTTTGGGGTCCCCTTTCCTGTATCACCGGGAGACATCTTCCTTCAACCTCACCCCCAGAGAACCAAAGGGCCCATGTGGTCCGATCCTTCTACTGCTTCAGAGCCCTCTATGCTCCTTCAGAGATTTAGGAGGAAGTGTGAACTCCTCATTGGGCCCGGAGAGGACTCTCCTACTCTGATCTGCATCTACCTTCCCAAACCTTTTCGTACCACAACTCATGTGGCCCCTCCTCTCCAGGGACCACGACCTGCTTGTTTCCAGGCTCCCACCCCGCCTGTGCGCACATCTGTCCACCTGCCTCTCCTCCCGGATCCCAGCCCTGCCTCTCAGCACAGCCCCTGCTCCTTTCATGCCTCTTTGGAAAGGCACCTGTCCTGGTACCACCTGCCACATCCCACCTCAGCCCACCCACCGCTTCCCCCTCACGCCCTGCCAAGCCAGCACGCGGGCTACGGCTTTCTGACAGGACAGACAGATGTCCTTTTTTCTTTATTCTCAACTTTTACTGCCACATTTCTTTTTTTTTTTTTTTTAACTTCAAAATATTAAGGGGGTACAAATGTTTTTGTTGCATGGATAGCTTTCACAGTGCTTTAGTCAGGGCTGTAAGTGTGCCCATCGCCCAGACAGTGCTCACTGCACCGATTAGGTAGGTTTTACCCCTCCCCCTCCCTCGCTGCCGTATTTCATGCTACGTTTCAGACTGTGATGAAAAATTACAATGTATGATATCAACTTTCAGCCATTCAAACCCGATTTTTCCTTCTTATGATTTTATTACAGGCACTAGTGGCTTATAGATACGGAGAGAGAGGAATCTCGATTAAACAGAAAAGGAGAAGTTTTATAAATTGAACTGTAAAGAGAAACTAATCCGTGAGATTTTTCTTTTGTTATTTCCTAGTGTGAATACAGGCTCATCTTCAAATTTTATAAACGTGAAAATAGGAAACACAATATCTGGCCATTGTTCTAAAAGGTTTAGAGTAAAACAAGTCAACAACTAATTAAATAATACCCCATTCATTATTTGAGTAGTCCCAACAAAAAATGTGTCTGTATAAAGCCAATTTTCCACTTGATTTTGCTTGTTTGATTGTAACCTTGATTTATTTGGGTAACTTAATAAAAATTAGTAAATCTTTAACCTATTGGACTATTAAAGATCTTTCAAGTTCAATTAGTAAACAGCCATGAACATATCTACAAGGTCACAAGACTACTACCAATGTTGGTTTTGCAAAGGACATCTATCCCACTAAATAAATGTCTCCTCAAAATATTGCTTTCTTTACCCCCCAGATGATATTTCCTACAAGAAATTTTTGACATCAGAACAAACCAGATTGTCTACACTCTGCTTTGTACTCTGCCAAACAAAAGAACCTAGCCAGGAAATAACCACTGCATATAAAAAGAACCATCCAAAAATAAATAAGTTCCAAAAATATTTAAAAATATAAACCCATTTTCTTCCTTAAGAAATTCATGTCCACATGTAATTGTTTTACATCTGGAAAATTTGCTTGCTGTTATGTATTCATGATTGTGTGTTCTAATCACTAAGTTACGGGAAAATTGTTTGTAAATGTTTTAGCGGACGTAAATTAAGCACATTAGATTGGGGGAAAAAATAACAAAGCTGAAAGTAACCCAAAAGATTGATACCTTTTCTTTGGCTCTTTTCCTTAACCTACTACCATTATATCAAACTCTTAAATTTATTTAAACTTTCTTTTATTCCCTGTTTTTCTTTGAAGTGATATAATTCTTTTAAAATCATTTTTCCTAAATCGACATCACTGAATTTTGGCAACAAATCACCAAATACATAGCAGTTTGTGTACAATGATAAGGTTTCAGCTCCTTTTGAAAATGTTACTGTGTGTCTGAATGTATTTATTTTTAGTTTTATCTTTTGTAAACTTTCGAGCGTTCAAAGAAATGTTTAGCCAAAATGAGTAAAAAGCAGCTTTGCTAAAATAGCAAAAAAAATCACCCATACACTGCCCCAGAAGAGCAGCGTGTATCCTATTACAATAAATTCTCTAAACATGGCAGCTTCTTTAGTTTGAAAGACAGGTTTTAGGCAAGTTGAACATTGAGGAAACCGACTTTGACAAAGAGTCTTACAAACTTATACCTTCATCACAAACCGTTTCCTTCAAACTATTCTTAGGCACTTCTGGACGTTAGAAGATAATTTTTCAGTGGAAGGCTTTGAGGGTTTAAAAACACTAACTTTCTTTTATAATAAAAAAATCTTATCTGCAGAAAACATCCTCCCAACATCATCAATATACCAGTAGGAACAAAGGAATTTAAAGTCAGCTATATTCTGACTTCAGAGGGGTTTTCGGCAGGATGTCTTCTGTTTGAAAAGAGCAGTTGAAACTTGCATCTTGTGCAGTTGTAACGCAGTAACAGGATTTCGATAAATTCCTGTTCAATTATTAAAAAAAAAAAAGTATAGGCATCGTCAACAGAACCTGCAAGTCATGTTTTCAAAGAATATATAGTCTCCTTTACGGGATAATTGTCCCATCTTATGATCAAAAGACCTTCATTTATCTTCCTATTTGTGTATTCTTTTTTTTCTTTCTCTTTTTCCAGCCTGTTAAGAAAAACCTTTTAATGCCTTAAATACTTCTGCGTCCTTAGCTGACTGCCTTCAATAAAGACTGCCCTAGAAACTTAGTCAAAAGTAGAGACTTAGCATCCAAACACGTAGCTATGGGTAACTTGTGCAAAATCCCACGTGAGTTAAAAGACTTTTAACACAGAGTATCTCACCAAGATATGGAATCTGTACTTCGTGTCCTATGGCTTTAATGTTGCTGGTATTCCAGAAAATGACGAAAAATCTGTTTAGCATTTGTCCTTTCAGACTGGGAGATGGAAGGATTTTAGAGATAACTTAGATTAGACATTCTAGAAATTTTGGGTACTGTGGCAAGAGATTTTTTCTAAAATACAAAAAAATAAATCAGGGCCTGACACTGTCAGTAGGTAGTAGGTATCCAAACAATGCCAGCATCTACTACTGCCATCATTTTATAGAACAAAACACAAATCTAAGAGAAAATAATAATTTAGTTATATGTAACTTACATGCACAGTAAAAGTTACAAAATATTTACCACATTCACGTTATTTTTCTCACAGGCTAGCAGTGAAAAGCTTCCTCCTAGCCCCAGGCCAGCGCATGTGCAGGTATTTGGAGGGCACCCCAGTCCGGCTCTCTGGTCCTATAGGAAGCCGAGGATACTAATTTAGTGGCCGAGACAGAAATAGGATATTTCCTTCTGATGCCCAACTAGCGTTCTTTACGCCCAGCCGAAGACCCGGTGTTCACATCTAAGTCACGTTCTCTCTCACGACCTTGGTTTTCTTATTCTTAAAAAGTGAGTTGCTGATTTAAGACCTCACCTGAGGTCACCTTGAGCTCTCTATTGTTGGCAATGGAAGACCGTAGACTCTTGGCCCAGTCGAGCGTGCACAGGTTCAGAAACAACATCTGGAAAATCTCTCAGCAGGATATAAACCGAACGGGGAGAGACAGAGTTGACAATGTGGATCATACTTCGCTAACGGGCGTGTGCTGTCTCTGAGCCAGACGGGTTGCCCGGTTCCATCAGAGAATGACACAGGGTCCCGTCAGGTCTGGCCGTCAGCAGCACTCACGCCACACCTGCTGCTCCAGATGTGCGACTCAGAGAGCTTCTCAAGCGCCTGTGCAAAGAAGCTCTTCCTTTAGAAACTTACAGGATTCAGCCCAGCCCAGACACTGCTGGCAAGGCCTAGGGTAACTCACAACGATGCCTGGGTGAGGACGGGTGTCTGAATAGCGCCCAGTGTGCTTGGTTGGATGTCCCGGGCTTCTGAGTGATCCCACGGGAGGGAGCGTGGGATCGGGGAGGGCTGGGATGGAATTTCCTGCTAGGTGCGGGGAGGAGGGGTTGCAGACTAAATGTGACTGAGAAAAATAAAGGAACGGGGCAGTTCTTGCGCCCCATCGTCCTGGGCTGAGAACCAGGTGAGAGGCATGTCACGCCCCACAGGTACAAATGCATGAGCAGATGGACAGACAGTAACACACGGGACCGCAGTGCATTTAACACACAGTGTCATACAAGGCACACGGAGAGAAAAGGGCAAAGTTCTGATGATATAATTGCTAACAGACAACAGAAAGTGAAATGATCGATAAATACCTGACTTACTAAAGTGTCTGGCCACTGGTCCCTACATTTCATTCCAGTTTTTGTTCTTTCTTAGATCTCAGCTCTTTATTTTGTTATAATTTTAGCAAACCTTTATGTAAGACGGGGCTTAATAGGTGGTGATTCACTGAAAGGACTAAAATGGAACCAAGCTTTACTTACGTGAGAATTTCAGAATGAAAGAAAGCTTTGCTTTATTAGAATTCTGGACACAAACACTGTATGTTTGCGTGCATGTGTGTGTGTGTGTGTATGTGTTTGGGGGTGTGTGTATAGGCGCATGCACATGCAGAATTTGTCACAGAGAACTGTATGCGCACATTTTCAGTAACCGATGTGACGTGCATTTCAAATGTAACGTGACCTTTATAGAAGCTCAAAACTACAAACAGCTCTTGGAGAAAAACTATGACTGCCAGGTTTAAATGGCATTTTCTTAAAAAGGGGCTTTTTCTTTTAAATTTCACAACTTTTTAAAATCTTCTTTGGCCAAATGGCGATGAACACACACCAGCGCACTTCACATGAGGCACCAGGCACAAGACCTAGTCTGTCAGGATTAGGGAGAAAGTCAAGTTCGATTCTGCCTCGGTTTTAACAGCTTCTCCCAGGCTGGCTCGGAGAAAGCCGCGGAGCCGGCGAAACACCAACAATGCTTCCATTCCTGCCCTGTGAATCGCTCTCAGTTCTCCGGGAGCCAACCCAAGGGGGGGCACAGCATCCCAAGCAGGCGCCAACAGGGCCCCTGTGTCCGCGGCACAAAGGCTTAACCAGCTGTGACCTCTACGGAGAACCGCGTTCCCAGGAATCCCCTTCCTCCCCTCACAGGCCAAGCTCTTGTGCTCCCAAAGATCCCCCCGACCCGGACCCTCCACCCCACCGCTACACTCGGCTTTGGGTGTCCACAGATGGCGTTTTTTTCCTTGAAAAATTTTTAGATAAAATGTGAATAATAGATTCAGGCAAATGCACACATCTGAATCATTAGTAGCACAGAAGAGTCAATGCTTCTCGAATATTCTATACCGAGAAAAGGATTTGGGTGCTGGTGAGTTTAGGTGGCTACATACGAGTTTTCCTTTCAGAGGCCAAGATCCTTTATGATGTTCTAATAATTATATTATGGATGAGGTTTTTTTTTTTTTTTCTTCCAATTTTATACCTAGGATATACAAAAAATCGTGTTTGGTACATACGTAAATTTGGGTCAAACTGGGATTGAAACAAATTGTTTTAATGAGACTTTTTTTTTTTCAATATCGACTTCTCGGTCTTTGATATGCAATTGGCCATGTGAATCTTCCAGGGCAATAGTTCCTGTTACTGTTTATTTAAAGCATTTTCCCCCTTGATAGCACATCTATTATTCTTTCTCAGCACTAACGTTTCAAAGAGCGTAGTTTGGGGAAAGGGTACAGCGTATGTGATCAATCCTGTGACGCTAAACACAAAAAGAAGATAGAGAAAAAAAATTAAAGGGGACAAAGGTGGTTATAGATTTGTGTAGTACTGATTCATGCCAGATTCTTTTGGGGGGGGTTTTGATCCAGTCCACAGACTCAGAGAGTGCTGCCCATCTCAGCCCCATGAAGTCAGTCTCCCGAGTTCGTGCCCACGGTGTAGCCACAGCATCCTACGGGAAGGTCAACGTGCTTTTCCTTGGCACGAAAGGCCATTCTCAATCTGGCTACAACACCTGCAGCCCCTGCATCGATGTGTCGATGTGCAGCTTAACAGAGGGGACTTGAATGGAGAAATTATCATTTCACTCACCTTTGTCCGTGGCTGTTCCTGCACCTGCCCTTCCTTCTGCCTGGAACCCTTGCATCCTGTCAGCCCTGACCGTCCCCCTTTGCCTGGCTGAGCCTCCGCATCTTTTGCATCAACACTGCAGGGCTGTTTCTGCCTCCCCTGATCTATCTCCTCACTTTGAGCACGGTGCACACACCGGTCAGAAGAGGGTGAATTGGTTCATTTTTATTTGTTATCCCCACTGGATCAACAGGTCTCAAAGTCAAAGGACCACGTCCTGGGTCTCCTGCTGCCCACATGGCCTCCCAGGTGCCATGCGGTGGGGACGCAGTGGAGGAGTGAGTGGTGGCCCTCAGAGCTCACTGGGTGAAGCGGTAACTGACTGCAGAGGTTTTAACGCTTTTAAAATTATACTCTCTACAGAAAAGAGAAAGTCTCCAAACGAAATTGCGAGCAGAATCCCAACACAAGTAAATGGTGAACGCAAGGATGGGGTGTCAGAACCAGGCCAGCTTGGCAATTTCCTCTCCTTCCTTCCTTCTTCACCCACGCGTGACTCCCCATGTCCCTTGCAAAAAAGCCCACAGCTCCAACAAACCCTTTTTCCAAATGACTATCCTGGGATATGTTCCCATAGCTATAGCTGCTTTAAGTGGAATCGGTTTGTTTCTCTTGAAGGGCTACCCATGAATGCCAATTCGCTAAACCAGGCATTGTCATGTACCTGCCGTGCAACACGGAATGCACCGCTAACGTTCAAGTGCAGCGCGACCCCATCTACACAGCATTCCTTAGGACAGTCTCGAAACAAGCATTGGATCCCTTCCACGCCCTTGTCTGTAAACACAAACGCGTAGGTAACAGCGATCAGCCTTCTTGATATGCAAATACATCTACATGGATAGGGAGTTCAGAAATTTTTAGAAGTTTTTGGTATAAACTGTGTATCCTTTCAAGCTCTGAGCTCCTACTGTGTGCCGGGAACTGTCCTGGACTGTGAAAACCAGTGGTATTTCCTCTAATCTTAAGGAATGCTGTTTCATGAAACGTAACTCTGACACATTTTATAATGGAGATAGCAGAGACTTCACACCGCAGTCACACCTAACACATCAAATGCAGGTAAGGCCCAAATCGCACTGGTCCCTGGCGTCAGAAGTAGATGCAAGCTCGTGGTGGAAGAGGGGTCGTGAGAAAGGCAGGCGGCTATTTGAGCTACCCCTGGAAGGAGGATCATGTGGTGAACAGACAAGAAGTTGTCTGCTCGGTAAGCACCACACAACCGCAACTGCTGGAACACGTAACTGCCGTCACCTGATCAGAGAAAAAGAAATACAAGCAAAGCAAGGACAGAGTATGGGGTGGTATCACCCTCAAAAGTAAGGTTCAGATGCAAGAAGCAAACGGAAAAGATGGACCACGGAGGAAAAATGAGGCGAGAAGACCTGAGTTGAGACCACAGAAAGGTCAGGACGAGTGTCACCGTGCAAAGGAGAGTGCAACCACCCTGTGGTGGCCGGACAGCATCAGTGACGAGGGAACAGCCAACCAGCAGGACTAAAGAGCTTTGCTCTATTTGTGGCTTCCTGGCCCTATTTTGCTCAGGCGTTTTAATTTCATAATGGCTATCCAAATGACGGGGAGATTTCTGGATTACATATGGAAACAGAAATGCATCCAACTTTAGCTTTCTTTGACCATGGACTCTTAGCGTGTTAATTAAGGCAGAACGTCCAAACTTTAGATTTCCTTTGGTCATTTCTAATCATTTTCTCTGAATTTCCAATATCTCAATTCAAAAACAGGCCTTAGATCATATACTATTTTTATGCTGTAATGTTTTATGTTTTCCATCAAAGTCTGAATCTCCACCCTTTATACCATCTTTGCCCAGTGAGCAAGGTTTGCATTTATGTCTCCACACTGACCTTCGGATGTGTTTCCTTTTGAGTCAAGGAAAGTTTTCTGCATTCTGCCCAGTAATAACCAAATCTACACTTGTCGAATGTTTAATTCCAATTGATAAACACAGTCATATACTCCCAATTTTACACCTGCAACGATTAGGTATCGATGGGTGGAGCGCTCAGGCTTTGTCTTTGGATAAGCACCCCTCCCGACAAACGTGCCCATCACAATGACGGCAACTGATCCCCAGACCGGTCAGGCTGTTGGTATCAGTTTCTCCATTCCAGCCTGAAACAACAACACGCAGATTCAACCTCCTTCTTCTCAGTCTCAGCCTTTTAGTCTGACGACGGTTTCTTCAGGCACTGCCTCTTTCCTGTTTCCATAGTAAGAATCAAATGTGCGCTGTTTGCACCCGGGAACAGAACCCTGACCGTCCTCCTCTGGGCTGAAGCCACTCCCTCAGGTGTGCACCTGGCCAGGCCCTCACCACGCACAGCAGGTACACAGACCAGTCTCAAGTAACACTTTGCATCATTTCCCAGTAAATGGTCATGACGTGCAGGTGCATTTTCCTATTCCCCTGAACGAAGGATCAACGAGCAGACCCCGGGCCCTCTTTGGCCTGTGTCCTTTCCACAGCACTGGGCGCTGTGTTCCCATTGCTGCCGTGTGTTCTGCAGCCATTCCGCTGCGAAGCTCTTCCCCCCCTCTTTCACCACTCGTCCTCACAAACACTGATACCTCTTTACAAGGTGTGGGTCTTTCCCTCAGTTCCAAAGTGGGCCGACGCTTCCCCACGGCTCAGTGAATCTCTCTGTAGTTGTATTCGCTTCCATGACTTCATCCGGAATGGGGCACTTTCCCTGGCACAGAATACGTGCTCAATAAACATTTATAAAATTAATGCCAGAACCTCCCTAGGAACAATGCTCTGGTCATGATCCACACACAGACCTCTCCCCTGAACTCCGCTTATACATTTCCATCAGCCTCTTGGGCATTTCCGTCAGCATTTCTCACAGACACTACAAAGTTGGCTTGAACATTTCTGCCTGTGTTGAGACACGCATTTTAAAAAAAATTATTGGTGTCGATTTCTATGGTTGGCTCTAAGCCGCCAAGCACTACATCACTATAATCGATTCTTTGTTCACTCCTGAAGAGTAATGTCACTTGGAGAACGTCACTGCACACGAGAGTTTAAAAGCTATTCTCTAGGACTGCCTCGACCATGGATCTTGATTTCTTTGGGTGACTTTTTTCCTAAAGTTAATCCGATATTGTCATCAGATAGTCATTCCCTCCTCATTCACTTACTTATTACTAAATATTTATCGAGAGCCAACTATGCGTCAGTTACTTTTATTCTAACGGGGGTGTATAACGAGACAAAATATCAAAGTAATCTTTTGTAGAAATGATGTAATTGTGATGTGATGAAGAGCATCACTCGTAGGATCATTTAGAAAGACTTGCCAGTGATACAGGCTTTCCGAAAAGGCTACGTGCTTGGAGACGTGGAGGATGAGAAGGAGGTTGTTGTGAGGAGGAGCAGGAAGGATGAGCCACCGTGACCAGGGGAGGCCAGGCGTTGGGGCAGGGAGGAGTTCCCTGTGTCTGAGAACCAGACGCAGCCACAGGGAGCAGAGGGGCGTCTTGCGGGCAGCTCACACAGGCCTGGGGACCATGTGAGTGTTTAGGGTTATGACACATCAACAGGACGGCATTAAAGGGTGGAAAGTGACGAGAGCTAGTGCACGTTGCTCTGTATGAGGAGGGATATCTAGTACCAGCAAGAAAGGGAAACAGAGACGCATTAGCGAACAATTTTAGTTGCTGTGAAAAGTAACAATGGCTTTCCCTAGAGTGATGAGGGTAAAGGACAGGGGTGTGTGTTGGAGACTAACCAACAGAACTCAGAGGTAGCTTAGGGAGTGAGGGAAAGGGAAGGCACAGGAATGGTTGCCAGATTCTGGGTGGAACAAGTCACTGAGGGGATGAGAAAGGACACAGAGGGACGGGTGGGTGAGAACAGGGCCACCCAAGAGAGGCCTATTGGGCCCCCCGCTGGAGAGGTTGGGGGCGGTTGCTCCAGAAAGAGACTGTGGGGCTGAATGAGAACCAGACAAAGACAGTCGCCTGGGGTGGCGGGAGAGCAGCTGCAGGATGACCCCGGGGAAGCAATGGCAGGGCGGCGGTGCACTCCCAGCCCAAACGTCACCGTGAGCGCACAGGCCACCGGCAAAGCCCTGGGGCTTCTCCCGTCTGCCAAGCCACATGCAATTGCCGAAAGGCTAGCTCTTCTCACGTCGGGGAGACCCAGACTTCAACCTGGGGAAGATCAGTACCTTCGACTAAAGCAGAAAGGAAAATGACTTAAACTCCAGAGAACTGAAACCTGACAGGCAGAGCAGTGCCACGGCAGCTCAGTCCGTGACTCCGAATTCCAACGTGGGTTTAGCCTGTGTCCCGTACGTTCGTCAGATACAACCCATATCAGATGAAATTTACTGAGACCTGCTCTCAAGAATTTCCAGTTAAACGCGGCACAGGGAATGCACTTGCCACTTCTCGCGCACGGGACGCTTCAAAGGCACACAGACGCCCAGAGAGCCTCAGGAGTGCGAGGCCTGTGACGTGTCTGGAAACGTGTGAAAACGGGGCCCCGAACAGGAAGACCTCTGAGGATACCGGGCAGAACAACCGCGCATCCCCAGATCCTTTCCTCACCTGGCTGGAGAGGCAGCGCCACTCACGCGCTCCTGCAGGAGATGGGAGACTTTCTCTCCAGAGATGCCCAGTGAGACTCTGCAAACCCAGCTGAGCTACCGGGAGCTTAAGAGGAATCTCTGTTCCCGAAAGGAGGGACGCCAAGCCTGCTTCCCCTGCGTGGCTCTGACGATTCCCGCAGGGAGTCTCATTGCACCCGGGAGGATTCCTTGCTGAGGGGATGTCCAAGCCAGAGGAAACCCCTACGGATGCTGGGATCAGGGAACCAGCAACAACACTGGCCTGCACACCCACCACGAGGGATGAAGCCATCCGTGCAGCAATCTGTCCGCACACCGCATGAGCACACAGATGCCTGCCAACGTCTTAGCTCTCTCCCCAATACAAGAAGACGGTCCAAGGATCATCCCTTGGTGAAACAAGCTGTCAGCGGGAGAAAGATCAAACCAAGCAACCAGCACAGAGAAGTGAGCGGAAGGAAACCCCCACAGAGGCGACCACCCTCCCAGTCACCCTCCTGTGTCCACGCTCACTCGGCTCCACTATTAATAACTCAGTGGCGCAAAACTCCAGTGGCGCAGCAGGAGTTCACGGCCAGCCAAGCCGATCTCGTCCCAGCTGTGAGCTTCACATTCACTGCTTTGAATTTCTAGACAACGTATAAAAAACGTGGGGGAGACAGTGAGCGTCAACAGAAGCCTCGGTCCCATCCTGCAAAATGAGATCGCTGTGCTTAGTCTAGTGCCTGGCCCATCGTGCGTGCTCAGTGCATAAGCACACGACATTGCTGTTACTAAAAACCAAGCAAATAGGAAAATGGAGAAAAAAGTTAAGGGCCGTTACTTAAAATCTGCTCATCCAGGGCCCGGCTGCTCCTGCAGGTCAAGATCTGTCCTTTTTAATTCTTTTTTTTTGGGGGGGGGGTGGGGGATTGGCATTTTTATGTATTTTATTTTATTTTTTCTTCCTAAAATTTTATTGGGGGAAAACTACAAAGCATTTACGGTGCAATGTTTACAGTCACAATTTGTAGTGAGCTGATTTCCCAAAATATATTACCACTCACGTTGACTTATCTTGTTACATTCAAAAACCTACTCTGTCAAAGTAGTCCAGAGAGTACATACATGGTGCTCCAACTGTATCTACGTACAACCAACACTCCATTTTAAGTGTACAATTAAATGATTTTCAGTGAATTTACCGAGGTGTACAGTTAATCACACAAATCAGTTTTTGAGGAATTCCTTTCCCCTATTGAGACCCCTAATTCCGCTCCTCAACTACTTTTCAAGCATATCCCACTGCTCCACAATGACAGTGAGTTAGCACCTCTTGTATTATCCTGGATTAAGCTTGAGCCCATTATTCAAAGTGAGGTGACAAAAGACCCGAAGAATGGGCCCCACTTGTACTCGCCATCAAACTGGTATTGACTGATTAACACTATGGTGCTCAAAGGGTGGGAGCAAACACTAGGGAATTGGGAGGTGGGGGGTAAACCCACGTCTGTTATACCATCATTTAATTCTTTAAACATGGTTTTCTTTAGTTCTTTGAATATATTTATAATAATAATTACTTTAAAGTTTTTGTCTGCTAAGTTCAACCTCTGGGCCCCTGAAAGGCTTTTTTTTTTTCTCTTTCCTGTGTATGGGACACACTTTTTTATTTGTTTGCACATCTTATAACTTTTGGTTGAGAACTGGACACTTTAGATAATATACTGTAGCAACTCTGAGTACTAATCCATACCTCCCCCATTGTTTTTGACAATGACCTTAGGCAACAACTGCTTCATGCTATATTCCAATATTCCAATAAAGTCAGTCCTCTCTGGTGGAACGACAGAGCTCTCCATTTCTTTTAAAAGAGATGGGCTCTTTCTACGTTGCTCAGGCTGGACTTAAACTTCTGGCCTCAAGTGGTCCTTCTGCCTCAGCCTCCTGAGGAGGTGGGATCACAGGCATGAGCCACTGAACCTGGCTCTGAGCTCTTCATTCTTACGAAAACCTGCATGTCCCTCTAAACAGAACTTCCATGCCACTGCACCAGAGCTGGAGGCAGAGAGAATGCCCACTTCTGCAGTTAAACCTCTGCTCTACAAGTGGGCACTGTCTGTTAGGGTGGTGGAGGGAGAGAGTTAATAGTCCTTTGTCTTCTTGTCCCCTCCTGGCATAAAATCTCCATCTATAAGCACACTTCTGTGGGGACAGTTGGGTCCATAGAGTTCTTGGCCTATCTTGCCTACTTTGCCTGAAGCAGAGCCTGTGACCCACAAATAAGTGCTAAGTAGGGAAAGGGAACCAAATCTTCTCAGTCTGAAATAGCACTTCTACAACACAGGGCTAGAAAGCATGAGATACGCTGGCAGCCTACCTCTCCCAGAGTGAAACCATAGCCCTAGCCCAGGAGCTGGGGAGGGGAGTGAGAAGCAGCAGCCTCCCATCTGCGTGGCCACATGCTCCTGGACAGAGCTTCTGTCACATGCAGCTGGGAGGCAGGGGCACGAGAACAGGTCATGGCTCAAATGCTACCAACTCTTAATGCTCTTACTGAGATGCAGCAGAGGGCAGAGTTTCTTTTTCTTTTCTTTTCTTTTCTTTTTTTTTTTTTTTTGAGACAGAGTCTCACTCTGTTGCCTGGGCTAGAGTGCCATGGCAGCAGCCTAGCTCACAGCAACCTCAAACTCCTGGGCCTAAGTGATCCTTCTGCCTCAGCCTCCTGAGTAGCTGGTACTACAGGCATGTGCCACCATGCCCAGCTAATTTTTTCTATATATTTTAGTTGGCCAATTAATTTCTTTCTATTTTTGGTAGAGACGGGGTCTCGCTCTTGCTCAGGCTCATCTCGAACTCCTGAGCTCAAGCCATCCTCCCGCTTCCACCTCCTAGAGTGCTAGGATTACAGGCATGAACCACCGCGCCTGGACCAGTAGAGTTTCTTGAAGAAATGTTTCTTCATTTGTTGTATGTTCTTAGGACAGTTTCCAGAGACTTTCAGTGGTTGTTTATAATTTTCACCAGGTAGGTAGCAGTTGCACAGGAGAGAGGATCAACCAAACACCTCACGCTGCCATTCTGAAGGCCAGAAATCCTTTCTTTCAATCAGACATACAGAGATCAACCTAGTTCTCTTTTCCATCATCATCTAAAACATCCTCCAAAATCTGAAGTGCTACCCTGACCTTGTACCATGTTTGCTATATGGGGTAGACATTTCTAGTATTCATCAAAATGTTTTCAAGGAATATGGAAAGATTAGTTGCATGAGACAGAGCCCTCGCCCCACTGGCTGGACATGTGGTGCCAGCAAGAAATAAATCTTGGTTGTTCTACGTCAGTGAGCTCTGAGGACTGTTTGCTTCTGCAGCATATCCTAGCCTATCCTAACTGCTATTCTTTTTTAAATCTGTCTATAAGCAGTAAACTTTTCTGATTTTCAGAGGATCCTGCCTAAGGCCAGTTTCATCCAGGTTCCTTGGAAAGTCCACAACATAGTGCGAGACGCGTGCCCTGCCCACCTGTCAGTCTCAGCCCCTCCTGGGATGTTTTACCCCTTCCTTTCCTCTTTTGCTATATGGAACTGCATGGGGCTCCCACCCTGCATATGCCATCTCTTCCCTCCCCTCCTTCGCACGAGACCTAGCATTTATCCTTCCAGACTCAGTACATGCTTTCTCTTAGTGGCGGGGAGGGTCGGGAGGGGAAGATGGGTGAAGACACAGAATGAATGAGATATTGCATTCAGGTATAAATTGTTCTGAAAGTGCATGCAGAAATAGTCTTAAGATGAACTGTGTTTTTTTAAAAAAAACACTTTTCAGACAAATTATTTACAA
Source organism: Lepilemur ruficaudatus (assembly GCA_963574885.1). NCBI lineage: Eukaryota > Metazoa > Chordata > Mammalia > Primates > Lepilemuridae > Lepilemur > Lepilemur ruficaudatus. Next base: position 8,527 of record CAUYRT010021607.1, on the reverse strand, counting down.
GCATGTGTCAAAGTTTTATTTTATATTTTCTGCAAAAAAAAAAAAAAAAGACTGACAACCAGGAAAAGAATTCTGGTTAAAAATTATTAGGTTAGTCAGTCAGTTGGATAGACAATCCTAACTCCCCAGAAGTTCTTAATCATTTAGAAGTATCAGAAAATTGCACAAGCATTTAATCAGGAATGTGAACTACTTCCCAGAAAGAGACTGTGCATTACATCATGCAGAAAGTTCTGCTGCAGATCAGGTTTAGTCAATTTTTCCTTTGCAGAAGGCTATAAAGAGACAGTCTTGGCCCGAGTGGCTGTGGTTCACTCATTGGTTTCCGGCCTTCCTGGATTTCATTTCTATTCATTCAAACATGTGTTGAATGCCTACCAAACGACTAGGTGCTGATGTTACAAAGATAAAAAGAAAGCCTCTGCTCTTCAGGGAGTTCACAGCCTTTGGGAATGAAAGACATGTACATACATAGTTTAGTGAACAAGCAAAACTATGCCTTGGTGACTGTATGTGTGAGGGGGAGGCTATGTGAGTGATACAGAGGGGGCAGGTTTGCTTGGATGTACAGCAATGCTGGGGAAGAGCTTACAAAAATATTTCAGTTTTGGAGGAGAACAAGGAGTTACCAGGGCATCCAGATACCCTGGGGGTGGGGAATGCTCAGGGTATAGAGTGGGCATGGCTTGCTCAAGATCCTCAGTGAGCCTGAGAGTGGGGAGCGACAGGGTGGAGAGACAGAGGCTGGCAGGGCTGAGGCACCTACACGGAGTCCTCAGGACATAGGCTGACATCAAATCATGCCGGGAAGGGGAGTGCCTGATCAGGTGACTCTAGATAGTATCTTCAATTGAAAAAAACTGGACAGAGAAGAATGGGAGGCTGGGAGACAAGTAAAGGTGACTATAATAGCACAGGTGAGAAATGATGAGGGTCTGATCCAATCCAGTAGCAACACTAGCCATGCTGGCTGTAGAATACTCTGCCATGGAGTCAGTCAATATCCATCCATTGCAAAGAGTTTATAGGAGACTGGGGTATTCACACATCTACAAACAACTGATTTATAAGCTAGAAAGTGGCAAATGCCTAAGAAAGCTATAGCTAAAGTGTCACAGGGGTTCAGAAAGTACAAGAGAATACTATAATTGGAGCGGTCAGGAAAGGTTTCAAAGAGAAGGTTAACTTTGAGATGAGTTATGAGAGCAACAGGATAAATGCTGACATGGGCAGGGTGTTCAAAACTGAATAAATGGATGAGCAAAGATCTGAGAGGAAGAAAGCAAAGGGACAATAATGGAAAGTATTGAGGTTTGGCCCCAGCAAGAAATGACATGGAAAAGAAACACTGAGGCTAATTCATGGAAAACTTTGCATGCTCTGGAGTTTGGGCTGAATGTTGTTAAGTAATGCCCAGACATTGAGGTTGTGTGAGCAGAGAAATGATGGGATCAGGACAATGCTTGAAGGTTAGTCTTCCACCAAGTTAACATTTGAAGAAACAGATAAATAGGGGCAACCCTCACATCTGGGCCCTCTGTGTGGGTGGAGAGCCCCGAGAATGCAGTGGAGGGAGTGTGAGCACATCTGATAGGAGCAGAACGGGTGGACTCAATATGGCCCATTAAGGACTAAAGGAAGCAAGGGAGAGGAAAGTGTTAGCATTGTAGAGGGCAAGGGCCATGCCTCTAACTCTCGCTAGGGAGAGGCAAAGACATAAAATGTAACCAAAATGTTTGTACCCTCATAATACCTTGAAATAAAAATAAATAAATAAACTTGAGAGACTGAGAAGGATAATGGTATCATTACGAGAAGGTGGGACTCCCAGGGAAGAGCAGTTTGAGCAGAGACAGTGGGGGATGAGTTTGCTACATATTGTATTTGAGGTGCCAGGGATGCATTTTAGGGGAGATATTTAGAAGGGAAGATGAGAGCACAGGAGAAAAGTTATGGCAAGGTCTGGGACCAGAAATCAATCGCCAATGTCATTGGCTACAGTCACGCATGAGTTAGGATGAACTAGCTACACAGTCTGTGCACAGCACCACACCTGGTGTTTAAGGACTTATAAAAGTAGTAAAAAGCTCTCGGCTCTCAAGTACAATGGGAGGAGAAAGTACACACCCAGAAAATTATTAGGAACAAGTATAAACAATTATACAAAAGATAAAGTATGTGTCAATGGCATTGGTAAGTAAGAAGCCGTCTATTAGAGTTGTTCGGAGGTCTATTTCCCCAGGGGATCGCCCCATTAATAATATTATTATTACTGGCTGATACTCTTGGAGTTGGATTTGTCCTCTTCTGGATTGTGATAACGTGCTAAATCTGGCAGCGGTTATCCAAATGAACTCAACACCACACAGCTTTACACCAGCACTGTCACCCAGCCCCCCAAATTATTTACAGATAAAATACACTCGGGAATCTGTGCACTACAGCTTCCACTGCTAAAGTGTCATACTTTGTAAAATGGATGACAACATATCAGCACTTTCTTTTCTAAGATATTTTAAAATGCCATCAAGGGAAGGTGTGAGTGGAACCGCAGAGCTATCAGTTTCACAAAGCCCTTCTCTGTTCATTGACTCTTTCATGGCATGGCCTCAATAACAGTGATGGAGAACTGCATTTCTGAGCCTCCGTCTTCCAAAAAAATAAATATTGTCCTGGAGGTTCTAGCCGGAACAATTAGGCAATAAAAAATAAAAAGCCATTCAGAGAAAAAGGGAAGAATTAAAACTACCTCTATTAGCAGAATATATGATCTTGCATGTAGAAAATCCTAAGAAATATGCTTTTAAAATATTAGAATTAATAAATAAGTTCAGAAATGATGAAGGATACAAGATTACCATTAAAAAGTCAACTGTACCTTTATATACCAGTGTTATGGACTAAATGTTTATGTACCCCCAGAGCAAATATGTTGAAGCCCTAATCCCTAATATGATGTTTTTGAAACTATGTCTTTAAGAGGTAATTAGGTTTAGATGAGTTCATGAGGGTGATGCTCTCATGATGAAATTATTTCCCTTATAAGAAGAGGAAGAGAAGAAGACAGGAGAGCTCTCTCTCTCATCTGAGCATACACACATAAAGATGAGGCCATGTGAGCTGTCTACAAGCCAGGACAAAGGCCTTTACTAAGAACAGAATCTGATGGCACCTTGATCTTGGACTTCCCAGCCTCCAGGACTGTAAGAAATAAATGTCTGTTGTTTAAGCCATCCCATTGATTGTATTTTCTTATAGTAGCCTGAGCTAAGACAACTAGTAATTAACATTCCAAAAATGAAGTTAAGAAAATAATTCCATGCAGAACAGCATCAAAAAGAAATCAAATACTTAGGAATAAATTTAACCAAATAAGTGCAAGATTTATATACTTAAATCTACAGAAAATTATTGGAAGAAACTGATGAAAATTGAAATGAATGGAAAACATCCCACATTCACCCATCTGAAGACTTGATATTGTTAAGATGGCAATACTCCCCAAATTGATTGACCAGCATATTCAATACAATCCCTATCCCAGCTGCCTCCCCCACTTTTTTCCACAAATTGACAAGCTAATCTTAAAATTCACATGGAAATGCAAGAAACCCAGAACAGTCAAAATAATCTTGAAAAAGAAGGACAAAGCTTGGGGACTCACACTATCTGATTTCAAAATTTACTACAAAGCTGTTGTAATCAAGACAGTGTGGTACTGGCATAAGGATAGACATACATTCATGGAGTTGAGAGTGCAGAAATAAACCCTTATATTTGTGGTCAATTGATTTTTTATAAGGTGCCAAGGCAATTCAATGGGAAAAGATAGTCCTGTTGAATTGTCTTGGGACAACTGAATATTCACATGTAAAAGAATGAGACTGATCCCTACCTCATATGATATGCAAAAATTAATTCAAAATAGATTGTCTACCTAAAAGTAAGAACTAAAACTATAAAACTCTTTGAAGAAACACAGGAGTAAATTTTTGTGACCTTTGGTCAGGCAAGAGATTTTGAGATATGACACTAAAGGTGAAGCAACAGAAGAAAAAATAGATAAAGTGAGTTACATAAAAATTAAAAACTTTGGTGCTTCAAAGAACACTATCAAAAAAGTAAAAAGACAACCCACAGAATGGGAGACAATATTTATAAATCATATATATGATAAGGGACTCTATTCAGAATAAAGAAACTTTACAACTCAATAATAAAAGAACAAGAATGCAATTTAAAAATGAACAAAAGATTTGAATAGACATTTCTGCAAAGAAGATAGACAAATAGCTGATAAGCACTTGAAAAGATGCCCAAACTCATTAGCTATCAGGGAAATACAAATCAAAACCACAAAAAGACACCACTTACACTTGCTGGGATTGCCATAACCAAAAAGGTAGAACATAACAAACATTGGCCAGGATGTGGAGAAATTGTAACCCTCACACATGGATGGGATTGTAAAATTGTGTTGCCACTTTGAAAAATAGTTTGGCATTTCCTTACCTAGTTAAACATAGTTACTATGTGATCCAGCGATTCCACTCGTAGGCATATACACAAGAGAACTGAAGACAAATGACTACACAAAAACCTCTTCATGAGTTTTCATTGCAGCATTATTCATAACAGCCATAAAGTGGAAACTACCCAAATACTCATCAACTGATGAACAGACAAATAAAATGTGATATATCCATACAATGGAATATGATCTGGCAATAAAAAGGAATATAGTCCACATGTAGATAAACCTTGAAAATATTATGCAAAGTAAATAAAGCCAGTCACAAATGGCCACATATTGCATGAATCCATGTATATTAAATGTCCAGAATAGGCAAATCCACAGAGCCAGAGAGTGTATTAGTTGTTGCCTAGGACTGGGAGGTGGTGGAAGGAAATAGGGGAGTGACTGCTTAATGGGTACAAGGTTTCTTTTATGACAGACAAAAATGTTGTGGTGCACACCCAGGTTTGCTGGCAGCTGTTAGTGTTGAATCAAGCTCAGAGGCAACGGTGAGACAACTCACCTGCATTGGTCCCATTATTCAGTGACGGAAAGTCACACTATAATAATGGAAAACCAAATGAGAAAGGTTCTGACTTGGACGATGAAGTATTGATATAAACCCTCTTCTCCAGTGTGGCTATGCAAAGGGAATTTGCTCAACCGATGATCACCTACACTCACAGTCAGTCTTGATTTTTATAAAAATAAGCAGAAACATATTGCTGTCATTAAGAAAACTTGGTCACTAGGACCAGAATTTGAAAAGGCTTAGTAGGATGACGGTGCTTGTGATATTGAAGCAAAATGACAACACCTGTACCCAAGTATTTATTTAGCAAGACCTAAGATGTATCCTGGGGGTGTGAGGCTCAGTCGCTAGGACAAGGGCTTCTAGTCCTTCAGTAAAGCAGTGGAGAACCAGGCAATCTGGCCTTAGGGGCAGCTAGTGGTCTGGCTCTGGGGGAAGGGCTGAGAATTGAACTTGGGCACTTCCTTCCCTCCTTGATCCTCTCTCCTTCTCTAAACCTCACCACTCTTCTTCATTCTTGCTAGAGTAATCTCCCAAGGTCAGAATCAGGCTGAGATAAGCAAGCATCTAGGGCACAAAATTTAAGAAGACATACATTCTCAGGTGCCTGCACAAACCCTGTAGACCTAGGAGTGCCTACGCTGCCCTTGTTCACCAGATGCATCTGGAGAAGAGACCCTGGAAGCTGGTTGGCACTGTGGGGCAGGACATAAGGAAGTTCTGGGTACTCAGACATAGAAGGTTGCAGGCTCTTGGTGGGCATGTCCCTTAGCCCCTTAAACTCATCACCTCAGGGACTGGGTCATGGCAGGAGCAAGCCCAATTGAGGCCTCTAGTTTGGACTTCTGAGAACTAAATTGGCTTGGCAGAAACACACATGACTAACATACATAAAAAGAGATGCTCCACATTATATATAGGTAATTTGGGAAATGGGAACTCAAACAACAACAATAACTTAACTAGATGGTTTAAATTGGGGAGGGATGTGGTCAGAACACTTTAGAAATGAAAAAATCTATTCTTTAATGTAGTTTCCAACTTCCTGGGGAAATGATTCAGATTTTAGATTTTTTAAAATACTGAAATGACAAAATTACACCAACAAGATTGCCTGTTTTGGTACTTTAAAATAGCATGGAATATCAGAGTACTGAAAACCAGCATTGCCATCGCTAGGTAACAAGGGGGAAGCACCCCAAGAGCAGGAAATGACGTCTTATTCATCTCTGGGTAACCCACAGAGCATAGCAGAGCAGCTGGCTCACTGTTGTCTTTTGAATGAACAAAATCGGAATAATATTTCACACACAGAATCATAAAGTTCCCACACAGATGCGTAGAGGACTCCACATCTGGAAAGGAAACATGAGCTGCATAAATGAAAAACATTTGTGCTAAAGAGGCAGTGTAGAAAGAATACGGGATAGACTTCCTCTTCAACCCGGCATCCTCAATACATATGCTTTCTCCCAAAGTCTTACTAAAGGATAGTATAGCAGTTAAAAAAAAGAAAAGCCAAGCCCTGTAAACCCAAAAGGACAAAATGTATTGGAGGTGTTATGGGGAGGTAACAAGAAAATTTGAAAAAATGGAAAGCAGATGCAGAAGAGTGAGTTTAAGTTAAGCCCTCAACAGCTAAGAGAGCTGAAACTTCATATCTCTTGAGAGAGATGCCCCAAACAAGTCAGTGGGTTCATACCTCAGAACACCTCAGAGGCCAGTCCTGGGTTGAGAGGCCCACCATTTAGAAAGAAAGTGTCCTTGAGGGCAGTGGGGTTGGCTGAAGGGACGTTTGTATGAGAAATAGCTGGGTTCCTACCCTCCATAATCATCTCACCTTGTCAGAATTCTATAATTTGGTCCCTCAGCCAGAGAACATGAGGGCACCAAGTATAGTTTATGGAAGAAGGTGCATTTTGAAAACAGGTATGCGAAGCAAAAGTCTGTCTACTGAATCATGGGCCCTCTAACCTCATTCTCTTGCTCAGAATACAGCTGCCAGACTTGAAATCAGAACATTCTTCTCTAGGAAAACAGACCTTCCCTGGAGAAAAACTCTATAATTACAGACATTTGAAACCCCATAAAAAAATTGTCAGGCCACCATCTAATCACCCACCTATAGTACAGAATTTCCTATTCTCTTTTGTAGTGCCTCACTCTTAAGTAAGAAGAAACAGTCAAGGCTAACAGGCAGTTAAAGACAACCTCTAACATAAAACAGAAAGATATAAACAAAGAAAATGAAGCAGCTTGGAGGAAATGGAAACAGTGCAAAGAATAGAAGAATAATTTTATAAAACTTTATATAATTAATATCTTCAGGAATCAGAGAAAAATCTTTGAAACAAGAACAGGGTACTATAAAAAAGGAATATTTGGAGAACAAATAGAACATTAAAAAAATTCAATAGACAGATGGGTAAAACTGAAGAAATTCCCATAGATATAGAATAAAAAGAGATAAATGTGGAAATTGGAAATGAAATAATAAGAAAATTAGAGAATCATCCAGGCAGTCTAATATCTAGCTAACGAGGGGTTAGAAAGCAAGAACAGAGCAAATGGAAAGACAGACTTTTCCAAGGAGTCTTATATGAAAATTCCAAGAACTAAAGCACATAAATCTTCAAATTGAAAGGGCTCTGGAGGACCCAGCACAATGAATGGAAAATACTCACTTCAATAACAGCAGGGATAAAAGGAAGATATGCAATTCTTTGAGAAAGGAGATCATATGTAAAGAATGAAAAATCAGAATAGCATTAGATTTTTCAAAAAAACAGATGCAGGCTAAGACACAGTACAATAATGTCTTCAAAATCAGAGTAAGAATGACTTTCAACCTAGAATTCAATACCCAAATATTGATCAAGTGTAAGGGTAGAATAAAGGTACATAAGACATTCAAGAATGAAAAACAAAAACAAAAACAAAAAACCTCTCCCCCATGCCCCTTTTCTTAGGAGTCTATTAAAGGATGTGCACCAGGCAAACATAAAATGGATCAGAAAGAAGAAAAAATAACACCTGGAACACAGTAAACAGAAGTTTCATAATCACAGCTTATAATTAACTAAGAAAAAACAATCAATCCAGCTCAAAGAAGTAGGATGAAGGGCTTGAAGTAAAATATATCCAAGAGAAGAAAATGGAATTTATAGAAGATATAGTTTGTCTTAGCACATTAAAATGAATTTTATAATTCCATCTGAAAGTTTAGAAATGAACTAATTCTAGGCCCATAAAATAATATTTATGAAAAAAATTGAAATGTATTCAAAAAGTGAATGTAATCATGGTAAAAAAAATCTCAACAGTGAACAATATTTTTTTTTATTTATTTTTTTTATTGGGGGAAAACTACAAAGCATTTACAGTATAATGTTTACAGTCACAATTTATAGTGAGCTGGTTTCCCAAAATATATTACCACTCAAGTTGACTTATCTTGTTACATTTAAAAATCTACTCTG
>CAUYRT010021606.1:0-34058 GCA_963574885.1 Lepilemur ruficaudatus | reverse complement strand
CATGAAACCATAAGAATTCTAGAAGAAAATCTTGGAAAACTTTCATCTTTATTTATCTCTTTTGTCATTCGAGTTTTGTATTAGCCTTTTTGTGGGTCTTTCTTATACGTTATGGTTGCCAATTTTGTTTAATTTTTATTGATACATAACATTTGCACATGTTTTCCACCTCTTTCCTCCCCAGATTACTCCCTGCTGAGTTGCATTGAATGCAATTCTCCATCGCTTTTTAGTAAAGCTACATTTTGCTTTTTGTTAGCCATGTGTTTGACCACCCCACATTGGTGTTCAATACATCTATTGCCTTCTGCTTGCAATTGTGACTATCCTGGATACCTGGCCTCCACTGATTTGACCCCAATTTCCTCGCTTAAACCCCCAGTTGCAAGCCAGATTCACAAACACGGACATTGCTCACCCACCTTCACTGTGGCCCCCAAATCGTGCCTGCCTGGAATGGCCTTTTCTTCATCCAGCAAGACAAGACCACTCAGTAACCCCAACTCCCTGCAGCAACGTCGCTAGTTCTCTGAAGCGGGTCTGCAAGCACCTGCCCTGCCTTCTCAATTTATTGCCTTATTGGGCCTCGTACTTCACTGCCAGCTGGCCTTCCTGGTTTGACGACAACAAATGCTTGCAAATATTTTAAAGTTTAAATCCTACAGAGTTAAAGGGCCTGTAGTTTTTTCTTAAAAAGTGAGCAATGCTCATTTTATGACAGACTTTGCCATTTTCCTAAATTTCATTAAAAGCCTTTAACAAAGACTGGTTTAGCCCTTCAGGGAGTCTGCATAGCACCTGGCGGTGAGCCCACCTGTTCTAGGGCAAGCAGTTGTCAGTAGCCTTCAACCACCCAGATGCTTCCAGATAATTTCCCAGTAAACTGTTAATTTCTTCTGCTGTCAGAAGCAGTTTAAGGGACTCCAGAGCTTTCTCCAGGCCTTTCTGCTGCCCATTTTCTAATCTTCAATTTCTCATCTTTATTCCAAGGTGATCTTGACATCTACTTTTTTCTTCTCAATTATTTTAATCACATCTTATGCTCCTTGTTTCTTGATGTGTTCTTATCTGTCTACAGGTAAAACTTCAGTGTGTGATCACAGGAGATAGATCATGGGACATGGAGTTTGGGTCACAATTTGGTTATTGGTGTTATCAGATTTATCTTTTATCCTTTTCTATGTAGGGAATTTCCTGCTGGCCAAAAATACTTCATTTGAAGCATCTTTTTAGTTCTTTAGTTTCATTCTTTTCTTAGGCATCCTAGCTTGTTTCTACTCCTTGCTGTCTTTCTCATCATCACAGTGCACAGATTTCTATGGCCACCTGCATGGGGCAGAATCCAGCTCTGACTCTTAGCATCTTGCAAACTGGGCTAACCTCTGTACCTCAGCTTTCTCATCTGTAAAATGAGGATCATAATAGTACCTGCCCCAGGTAGAGCTTTTGGGAAGATCAAATGAATTAGTATATGTAAAACACCTAACACAGGACATCGGACATGTTCAATGTTAGTTATTATTATTATTTTCAATATCTCTTCTAACTCCTATATGTGCCAAAAGCTAACCATAGTTCATACTCTTTTAACTACTTTTGAATTATTATTTCATGTGTGACATGTGGTCTCCATATTTCTGAAGCCTCCAAAAATATCCCCCCCAAAATCAACACTTGACATTAGGCAATCTGAAAACTACAGTTTCTTCCTTCATGCTTCATAAATAAAGTCAACATGGTCATGTTACAGCACACTGTCACTTTTGTTTAGCATCTTTCTCTGCCTATCTTTCTATAAGTATGCAGAGTCACAGTAAATATTAGGGAAACCAGAATTTAAGAAGGTGAAACTCTAACCTTGTGAGTTGACCTCAAGAAGGACATCACAGAGCCCAAGAATTCACCCTCTGTCCCACTATAAGAGACAGGATGCTGAAGTGACAATGGCTTTCATCCAGATGGGCAATCCTTGTGTTCTTATGTCTACATATGATTCTGTCTTCACTACTGCCTTCTTTCATAAATCATCCTAATATTTAAAGTGATCAGAAGTTTGATCACAATTAATATCATCTCTTATATAATTAGTTCCTCCTCCAAAGGGACTTTTTCTTGAGGCTTGGAGATGAAAATCTATTTCCTCTACAAACTACTTCTGCCCATTTCATTGTACAGATCTGTTAACTAACTTCATATTTGGTACCCTCCCTTTGATGTCTAATACCAGACATGTTCCAGCCTAAATTCCTAAGATTTCACACACTTTTATACGTGATTTAAAAACTTAAGAGGGAAGCTTTATGTATTGAATTTCTTCTTACTCTTTAAATCAGGGTTTATTTGCTTTATAACTTAATGGGCACAAGAATTAATTAATTAATACAGGTTGTTGGTCCCACAGACAGCCTGGGAATCTTTAAAGTTTATTCAGCCCTGCATGTGAGTTGGGTGTAAGTGGCCCACGACCACACACTTGAACAAACTCTGCCTTAGGTGAAGAGTCTCATCTGTCATATACCCACCAGTATCATTTTGTATTTTAAAGACCCAGCTCTGACCTCTCCTCAGAACTCCATATTCATCTGTCTGCACTTAGGCGTCTCACCAACAGCTCAAGCACAGTGCATTCACTTCTGAACTCATGCTCTCTCTCCTCAGACTAGCTCTTCTGCATGCTCAGTTTCAGCTGGTGTGATGACTGTGGGTCCCATCACTGGAGCTGAAAAACCTGGAAATTGTCCAGCACGTCTCCATCTCCCTTTCCTCCAACAGCCAGTCAACCACTTAGTGCCACTGATTTCAAATCCTGAATTTCTTTTGAATTGGTAGCCTCTTCTGTATCTCCATAGATATTACATCACTCCAGGTCCCCATCTCTCCTGCTTTACTGCAATCTCACTTGATTTATTGCAATGGGCAGCTGGCTGTTCTCAAGCTTGTCAAATAAACTTTTCTACTGATGCCACAGTGATCTTCTGTGTGGTGCATATTTGATCATGTAACCTGTACTGCTTTGGGGGTAAAGTCTCAAATCTGTAATACAGCACTAAAGGCCCTCCAGGGGCAGATTACTCTCAAACCTCTTTCATCTAATTTGATATGATAATTTATCACATGATAAATATGTTCAACTATTTAAAAAAACGTGAATATTTAAAAGAAATATCAAAGATAATAAAAGAAACTTTTGCAGATGAAAAATATAATATCTGAAATAAAAAATTCACTGTACAGTATAGGTAGATTAGGCATATCAGATAAAAGTATCAGTGAACTTGAAGATATGATAGAAACTACCCAAAATGAAGCATAAAAATAAAAAATTGGTAAATGAATGAAGCCTTAGTGACCTATGATAAGCAGAAGTGTAATTTAAGCCACAGAAAAAGAAAAACTGGACAGAAAACAGTATTTTCAGAAATAGTCAAAATTTCAAAATTATTTGACAATGATAAACTCACATGTTCAAGAAGTTCAAAAACTTCAAGCATGATAAACACGAAGAAAATGACACCAAGTCACATGATCAATTTGCTGAAACTCAGTAAAAAATAGGAAATATTAATATTTATCAGAGAAAAAAGACAAATTACCTTTAGAAGAACAAAGATAATAATGACCACAAATTCATCATTTAAACACTATATAAGCTCCCCCTGAAAAAACCCAATAGAATGACATTTTTAAAGTACTGAAATAAAAACATACTCTCAAGAGAGAATTTTATGTACAGTCAAATTATCCTGAAAATAAAGGCAATTCTCAGAAAAATAAAAAACTGAGAGAATGTGTCACCAGCAGATGTACAGTATAAGAAATGTTGTTTTTTAAAGGAAGTTCTTTAGGCAGAGATAAAATAAAACCAGATAGAAACTTGGAACTACATGAAAGAATGGGGAGGGCCAGAAATGGGAAATACATGGAAAAAAACAAATGAATTCTTCTCATTTTTAAGTACTTTAAAAGATAACAAATATATATATAATAAAATATGCTTTTGTATATAATAAAATGTTTTTATATATACATATATATGTATGACACAGGTCTACCTCCTAATACCATCACTTCGGTGCTTAGGATTTCAACATGTGACTTTTTGGGGGAATACAAATAGTCAGTCTATAGCACCTAGTGTTTGCATTGTTTATTTCCATCCTTTTACTTTTATTTATCTATGTAATTATATACATATAAAACACACATATATATAACATATTTTGAATTACAAGAAAACACAAACCATATCAAATATTGTGGAATACAGTTAAAACAGTGCTTACAATAAAATCTATAGCTTTAAATGCTTACATTGGAAAGAAACAGAGGTCTAAGATCAATTAGCCTACACCTTAAGAAGCACAAACTAAACACAAATAGGAAGAAATAATAAAGATTAGAGCAAAAATCAATGAAATAAAAAATGGGCAAATGATAGGAAAATTAAATTAAACCAGAAATTTTTTAAAGGTCAATGAAATTGATAAACTTCTACCAAAAATAGTGATCATCAAAACCTTAGTGTACATTCAATCAATGGAATGCTTATTAAAACATGAATTGCTGGAATGTGAATCAGTAGGTCTGGAGTAAAGCCCAAGAATTTTCATTTCTAATAAGTTTCCAGGTTATTCTAGCATGTCTGGGGATTACAGTTTAAGAAGCAGAGAGCTAGACTGATCAAGAAAAAAAGAGAAAATGCAAATTATTAATATCAGGAATAAAAAAAGGAATATCACTATAAATCCAACAAATATTAAAAGGAAATAAAGGATAATAATAAAAAGAATATTATGAAAAATTTTGTGCTAGATATTTGACAATTTAGATTACATTGACAAATTCTTTCAAAGACAGAACCAAAACATATACAAGAATAAATACAAAAGCTAAATAGCCGTTAGCTAACAAATTGAATTTATAATTTTTTTAAAACGCTCCCCCCCAAAAATCCTTAAGCCCCAAATGGTTTTACCAGTAAATTCCATCATAAATGTAAAGAGGAAATTGTACCAATCCTACAGAAATTCTTTCAAAATTAGAGAAGGAAGGAAAACTTCCCGACCCATTATGTGAGGCCGGCGTTACTCTAACACCAAGCTCAGAGAAAAACATTACAAGCAAACAGCAAACCAACAGCTCTCATGAATGCATACTCAAAAACATACATTCACAGACACAAAAGAGTACCTCCTGTATGATCCCATCTGTGCACCACAGAATAAGTAGATCTAAGCTAGAATGACCACAAGGAGATCAACGATTGCCTGGACACAGGGGTGGGAAAGATGCTGACCACAGTGGGCACGAAGAAACTGTTTGGATGATGTATGCTCTACATATTGATTGTATTGGTTAAATGGGTTCACATTTTGTCAAAACTCATCCAACTGTACTCTTAAATTGGGTGCTTCTTATTGTATATAAACCATATCTCATTAAAATGGATTTTTAAAAAAATAATGGCATGTATTGGTAAAGAGGCTCTTGAAGAAAGATGATGAAGCAACCACGGAGAAAGAGAAAGGTGGCCAGTGAGAGATCCCCTGGGGAGATTGTGCACAGAATTTTAAAGCTAGAACTAATATTATATAATTGAGTCATTGAAATGTAAAACCCATTCCCACGTATCTTCATTCAATTCAGTTGTACCTACACGTGCCTTGTGTGAAGAGCTGATTTTCAACTGATAAAGTAGACACATGAGTTTCTTTTACAACAATCACAATTTTGACTGATGGTTCATCCTACTCTTCAGTGTCCATCTCCATACTGTTATTTATTAACATAACTCCAGCTTGTGTGAAAGCTTGTTGTAGAAAAAGGATAAGTTCCATACCTGGGCCAGAATGGAGGAGAGCAAAGATAAGCTATCGAAAGTGAGACACACGTGGTCTTGTGAGTCTGACGTCCAACAGGTTCTCAGAGTCTTTCTGCATCCATACCAGCATCTATTATTTTGGAGATTTTTAGTAAAAGCTATTCTAACTGGGATAAGGTGATATCTCATTGTGATTTTAATTTGCATTTTTCTGATAATTAGCAATGTTGAGCATTTTTCCATATGTTTATTGGCCATTTCTCTATCTTCTTTTGAAAAGCTTCTGTTCATGTCTTTTACTTGTTAATGGGGTTACTTGATTTTTTTCTTGCTGATTTGCTCGAGTTCTTTGTAGATTCTGGATATTAGCTCTTTATTGGATGTATAGCTTGTGAATATTTTCTCCTATTCTGTAGGTTATCGATTTGCTCTGTTGATTACTTCCTTAGACGTGCAGAAGCTCTTTAATTTAATCAGGTCCCATTTATTTATTTTTGTTGTTGCTATAATTGCCATTGGTGTCTTAGTCATAAATTCTTTGCCTCGGTCAATATCTAGAAGTTTTTCCAACATTTTCTTCTAGCATTCTTATGGCTTCATGCCTTATATTTAAGTCTTTTATCCATCTTAAATTAATTTTTGTGAGTGGTGAGAGATATGGATTCTGTTTCATTCTTCCGCATGTGGCTATCCAATTTTCCCAGCACCATTTATTGAATAGGGCTTCTTTTCTCCAGTGTATATTATTGTCTGCTTTGTCAAAGATCAGTTGGCTATATGTGGATGGTTTTATATCTGGTTTCTCTCTTCTGTTCCATTGGTCTATGTCTCTATTTGTGCCAATACCATGCTATTTTGGTTACTATAACCTTGTGGTATAGTTTGCAGTCTGTTAATGTGATGCCCCCAGATTTGTACTTTTTTCTTAAGATTGCTCTGGCTATTCAGGCTCTTTTCTAGTTTCAAATGAAGCAAAGAATTATTTTTTCTAGATCTGTGAAATATGATGTTGGTGTTTTAATGAGGATTGCATTGAATCTGTAAATCACTTTGGGTAATATGGACATTTTAACAATGTTCATTCTACTGATCCATGATCAGAGTATGTTCTTCCATTTGTTTGTGTCTTCTTTCCTTTGCAATTTCTTTCTTCAGTGTTTCATACTTCTTTTTGTAGAGATCTTTCACCTCCTTGGCTAAGTATATTCCTAGATATTTTATTTTCTTTGTTGCTATTGTGAATGGTATTGAGTCTTTGATTTGTCTCTCAGCTTGACTATTACCAGTGCATAGGAAAGGAATACTTATACACTGCTGGTAGGACTGTAAACTAGTACAACCTCTGTGGAAAAAAGTATGGAGATACCTCAAAGAACTAAACGTAGACCTACCATTTGATCCAGCAAACCCAATACTGGATATTGCCCAAAGGAAAAGAAGTCATTTTATCAAAAAGACTTCTGCATGCAAATATTTATTGCAGCACAATTCACAATTGCAAATATGTGGAATCAACCCAGGTGCCCATCAATTCGTGAGTGGATTAATAAAATGTGTGCGTGTGTGTGTGTGTGTGTGTGTGTGTGTCATGGAGTACTACTCAGCATAAAAAGAAATGAATTAATGTCTTTTGCGGAGATTTTTATGGAACTGGAGACCATTATCCTAAGTGAAGTATCTAAAGAATAGAAAAACAAATGCCACATGGACTTGCTGTTAAATTGGAACTAATCAATGAGTATA
The DNA here is from genome assembly GCA_963574885.1 of Lepilemur ruficaudatus. Lineage (NCBI taxonomy): Eukaryota > Metazoa > Chordata > Mammalia > Primates > Lepilemuridae > Lepilemur > Lepilemur ruficaudatus. The sequence continues at coordinate 26,494 of CAUYRT010021606.1, read as the reverse complement.
CATGTGCACACAGGGAAATAAAACTCACTGGAAACCAAGCGGGGGGGGTGGGGGAAGAAAAGCTTGGGCAAAAACCTAGCTAATGGTACAATGAACACTATCTGGGTGATGGGCACACTTATAACGCTGACTAAAGTACAATAAAATCAATTCATGTAACCAAAACATTTGTATTCCCATAATATTTTGAAAAATAAATGAAGGAATAAAGGAATGTATGATCCACATGGGGGAAAAAAAAGTACTCAAAGTCAGAAGGAACTATGAGCCAATGATTCCAGAAATGTACAGAAATTCTGGAGAGGGCATTGGATGTTCCCTAATCATGAGCTAGGGGGCTGGAGTTAATTTTATTTATGTTTCCAAGCACAGCTGGCAGGTGAGCTACACCTTCATTGACCCCATGAGCTATGAAATCACTCCTTCTTCCTACAAGGTCCTGTGCATTGTACAGACATCAGTGATTAAATCTACAAAATGTCAGTGGTAGTTTCTGGACTAGGCAGTGAGCCTGAGGTCTAATTAATCTTTATATATCCAGCACCTTGCATAGGATTTGGCACAGAGGAGTCATTCAATAAATGTTTATTTAAATAACCTTTGATTCTTAAGACAACTCACTTCCCATGGTTCATCAAGTCTTGGCCCTGTTTAACTGTCACCGGTACCCAGACAGGGCTCATTTCCATGCTTCCTCCTCCTGGCTTCCTCATTTTCTTTATTTTTTCTCTTGCAGATGGTCCTGTGGTTTCACTTCCTATTTGGTTTCTGAACTCTCTGAGCACGAGACTTGGAGACGCGAAGCCCTGTCACTTCAGCTTTTGCAATCTTTCCTAGGGCTAATGTGACGAGCGCTGGCACTGCATAATTGCTGTGTGGACACTTGGCAACTTCTGCAAGTTGCCTCCAAAGCCTCGCTGAGAACAACCCATCCTGTTGAATGAATCTGGGTGGTGAGGGAGAAGAGAAGACAAATGACCTGGGTTAAACGTATAATGCGTGAGTCTTGGCCCTCTTATCTGCCATGAGGCTTTGGGAAAATCTCCTGGTCCCCTGTCTTCAGATGGTTTGCAGCCATGTCTCCTGAGTAGTTCAGTGGCTACCACAGACCCCAGGTTCTTCCTCCTTGTCTCAGGATTTTATACATCCTGGCATTACCAAAGGAGAAGGCTGAGACCTAAGTCAGGCTAAATTTAATTCAGAAAAACATCTGTGGCATTTTGTACTTGAGTACTTAGGAGCAAATCACATCTTTCATACCTGAGTCCATTAAGAACTGTAGCCTCATTCTTTCCTAGAGAGCTTGCTTTCCTGTGTCTCCAAGAGACACCTAAGTTAGATGGTCCTTTGGCAGGTGATGTCCCCTTCCTGCCTTCATGGGCATGGTCTGGGCCCATGGTCGACCTTAGTGGAGGACCTCTCCCAGCACCTAAAGCATTTCTATCATCCTGGACCTTGACATGGAATGGCAACACCAACCTGTGCCACCAGTCATCACTACCTTGTTCCTAGCACATCCAGCGTGTCTGCCCTCCAGCACTGCCCACTCCCAGCACGAGACTGGTGGGAGGCAGAACTCAAGTATCTCCCCTAAGAGTAGCTTCTGCACAAGTTTGTACCCAGTTGTACTTTAACTTCCATACACATAATCTCAGAGGGGCAGTAGCGGAGACTGAATGCTTATCCAACTTATGGTTTTTCTTGATGGTGGTTGGTTTGTTATTATTTTTAAATGAGTCAGATTCATTTTTAGATGTAAATGGGAAATGGCTCCCAAGTTGATGCAGGCATGGTGCCAAGTATTTCAGACACTTATGAATATCATTAGATAATTATCATATTTACTGTCAATAGCACTCATTAGTTTCGTGTTCAGGGAGAGGAGTCCTTCAGAGCATAATTGCTACAGTCAGAAGCATCTCTATCCCAGGCATGAAGCAATTGCGTGTAATCTGCCCCTACAGACTGGTGACTAGACAACCCCGTATTTCTCCTTAATGCCATCCTCCGAAGCCACACACACCCCAAATTCACAACACCTCCGCCTTCACCTAAGCAATGAAGGGCCTCGTTCAATTCCACTCAACTAAATTTATGGAGCCCCTTCTGTGTGTCAAATACTGTGCTTGTGCTAGAAACAGATTAGGTCATTAAATATGAAATGTACGATTTTGAGTCAAGACTGTAGTTTATTACATCTCAAACAAGAAGCAGTACAACTAATCATAGTATGCACCTAAACTATTGACAGGGTTTTGCTATCTTAATAGTGGCTTGTTAATGCCAGCAGTGAAGAAACCTGGAGAGCCAGTAATGATGAAATTGTGAAAGGTGTTTTCCACAGCTTGTTGAAAATTTAATATTTTTCCTTTCAAGAAGTGGCACAAGGCCTGGAAGAAGTGGTAGTCAGTTGGTGCAAGGTCTGGTGAATATGGTGGATGACAGAGAGTTTCCAAGTCTCTTCTGACACTAGTTTAATTCATGTGGAACCCATCTATCCAGCTTATTTACTTTGCCAATTTGTTTCAAATGGTCCAATATTGTTGGAATAGTAACGTCAAACCTTGCTGCTAATGCACTTGGAGGTTGAAATGGATTTGCTTTTTACAGCTTTCAGCTCATCATTATCCACCTTGGTCTCAGGTCATCCACGTGGCTCATTTTCAAGATTAAAATCACCAGAACAAAACTTCTCAAACCATCAACGTACTGTGCGTTCATTAGCCACGTCCTTCCCAAACACGCCATTGATATTTCCAGCTGTCTGTGCTGCATTGGTTCCTTGGAGGAACTCATATTCAAAAATAACACAAATTTTTGACTTACCCATGGTTTCAGAAAAATTGATCTAAAAAAATTCTGAAAGATAATCACAAGCCAACCCATGTGTTTGAAAGAATGAGGATGTACCTTCACGATAAAAATAAAACAAGGAGTGTCAAAGTGAGATGTCAGAGATAGCAACTGTCAGGCTTAGTACTTCAGGAAATTGGACAGTTCATACTTAACAACCTAATAGCCGTTAACGGTGCGAGCGGAAAGGCACACAAATAACCTCAACTCCGGCGACGTGTGCAACGGGAGAAAAACACGCAGATGTGGTTCAGAAAAGGCAAGAGGTTGCTCTCTCTGGGGGATAAAACAGGTCACCCAAAGAAGGCATGCCTGAGTTCTAAGGGATGAATAGGGGTTGCGAATGTACTGGAGAAAAGGTATTGCTACGTGAGGACCCATTGCCTTTCCTCCTCCCTGTTCTCACTCCTACTTTAGTAGACAGATCTAGGGTGTTGGGGGGTGAAAAGAAGAAGACAGAGTCACTAAGGGATTTCACTTTGGAAAGGGAGGGCACCACTAGCTGTTGAAAAGAACAGATTCGGGGGAGGCCAAACAAGTAATAACAACAGCAAACACACACAGCGCTTACCGTGTGCCAGGCGTAGTTCTGAGTGCTTTACAGGCATCAGCTCATCCCATCTTTGTCCCCGTTTTATGGATGTGGAAAAGGTTAAGTAACTTACCCAGGAACACGCAGCTAGGAGTGGGAGAGCGGAGACTGAAGCGCAGGCAGGCTGGCTCCCGTGTCTGACAACCGTGAAACTGCAAAGCCAAGGGATTTTCAGGCCACATTTGGGGACTGCTCTCATTGGGAGCAGAGTTTGAGCGGGAAGCGATGAAATCCAAGTGAAAGATACTGAAGGTGACAAAAATGCCAACAGAGGACTTAAAAAGAGCATCGCTATTTCTTTGCCCCCATCCCCACCCCCAACACACACAGCTTTAGGCATTTTCTCAACAGGCTATAATAAAGATTTAAATTGCTTCTCTTGATTTTGTGTTCTGCTGGGCGAATTTTTCTTTAAATGTGGCTCCCTGTTGAGACCAGCACTTGTTGGAGGAGCCAAGTGTTATGAGACTAGTACAAATCATCCAGACAGAGGTGGCCAGCTTAGGGAGAAAGTGACAAAGAGGACAGAGCTGGACGTTCCCGGGCTGGGGCGGGGGGCAGCTCGTGCATGGACACGGGGAGAGCCTGGTGTTTGGGGGATTCATCTGTAACACATGACAACAGAATTGATTTCATTTTCCATCTCTTCCAGGTATAGCCCAAAGATTCCATGTCCCAACAAAATCCCACCGGGTGCTCACGTAGGGCAAGAGCTGGAGGATGTCACTGATGGCAGCTTCCCCATCCTCATGCCTCCCTTCTCTGCACCAACCCTGGATTCACGCAAGGGCAAGAATGCTGCCATTTGCTTTCTTCCCACGCTGTAGAAAGCATGGCTCATCCCCAGGCAACGAACCAGAGGACAGCAGACACTTACTTTAGGGGTGGAATGTAAATTTGAAATTAAAAAAGCATTTGGTTTTAATTGCAGAACATTCAGATCGGAAACCGTGGGTTAAAAATAAACACTGCAGAATCGGAAAGGCTCTCTATGTGGGGGTCTGTTCAGTTTTCCAAGTGTCAACAGCCTGGTCATTCCTAGGATCCGTGTTTCTTCTGTGGTTGTGTTTACACATTGGTTTCTGGCAAGTGCAAAGTGTTTGCTTGTGACCTTGAAAAAAATGCAGACATCACCTCATTGAGTCTCATCAAAAGCAGAACTTGTCCTCTCATTCATCTTTGTCAGACCAGCGGCAGCCTAGCAAGGTCATCCAGGGTCACCATTGCCCTCCCGATGGGGTGAAGATTCATCCTCCATTCTGCTAACCAGGCTGGGGCGCACTTTAACCCCGTGAGCTGCTACTGCTCTATTAAGCCCCAATATGTCCCTTCGGATTGTTTTTCACCAGAATCATGGAATCATGGGGCCCATGGGAGCAAGTCTGGAGATGGCTTTCAAGGGTGCTCAAGTGCTACAACTCTGAGCTTTTTAAATAATATTCCATTATTTGGTTTGGGGACCCCTCTTCTCTCTTTAAATGTGAGGTTCGTGCATGAGATCCAGGCTTCCAGACTCTGATCGCACTCTGCAGTCCTGTCTGCGGCTCCCTCTCTCTCTCCTTTGGGATTGTTTACAGGGTGTCGGGAAGCCCAGGGAGAGGTCCAGAGGGGCTGCTGCCAGTCTGCAAGCCAGAGGAGAGCTGTTTATCCTATTAGCAAAACCAACAGAGCCTTGCTTCGCCCTCCCCTGAAAATTCCCCAGGGCACTGAGCAGGCTATGACAGACTGTTTTGGAAACCACGAGAAGAAGGGATCTGTTCAATGTTATTTACAATTCAATAAACCATAGCATTTCCCTGGTCTAGCCAGTTTCCTAACTGACCCACCAAACTCTGCAAAGCTTTTCTACTGCTCAGCAAACAGTCAGCTCACGTAAGGGCTGACTATTCCCCAGGTCAGCGTGTGAGCCTAAGCACACAGCCATCGTGGCCCCAAGTGACATGTCCACGTCTGGCAGTCACACTCAGGCCTGATTCTGTGGGGACAGATTGGAAAAGACGTGCAGACATGGATGGTGCAAGAGTTGGGATCGACACGGATCAGAGAAACGGCTGGACCCAGAGTGCGTGCAGCAGACTCAATTCAGGTCCAGCCAGCTTTCCAGTTCTTTACAGAGAAAGAAATTTGCTTGGATTAAAATAACAGTTACAGCAAAAATTATATAGATAATTGCTATTCATAAACACATATTCAGATAATTTTTTTAAAATTGTCATTCACTTATTGTGAAAGTAGTACACAGTGATTGTAATGCTTTAATCAACCCAGAGTTGTCTACGGAAGTGCTTCTCAAAATTCAGTGTGTATTCAACAACGGGATATTAGATAGCCATAAAAAACGAAATCCCACCATTCGCAACAGCAAGGATGGAACTGGAGAACATTACGTCAAGCCAAACAAGCCAAGCGCGGAAAGACAAATCTCACATGTCCTCATGCATATGTAGGAGCCAAATATTAAAAACAATTGATCTCGTGGAGATAGAGAGTGGAATGATGGTTACCAGAGACTGGGAAGGGTAGTGGGGAGAAGGGGGATGGTTAATGGGTGCAAAAATATAGTTCCATAGGATGAACAATCTTTGGTAGCACAACAAAGTGACTGTAATCAACATTAAGTTAGGGTATACTTTAAAATAACTAAAAGAGTAGAATTGGAATGTTTCTAATGCAGAGAAATGAGGTGATGGATACCCCAATTACCCTGCATTGATTAATTTACATTGTATGCCTGTATCAAAACATCACATGCACCCTATAAATATATATATATATAACTATTATGTACCCATAATCATTAACAATTTTAAAAAATTAATGTGAATTCAAAATATCCAAGAATCTCATTATATTGCAGATTCCAACCAGAAGGTCTGGGGTGAGGCCTGAGATTCTGCATTTTTTAACCAGCTCCCAGACGGTACGGATGCTGCTACGATGAGTCTAGTAAATTTGGGTTTAGAAAATGTAATAGTCTCCCTCCTCCTCCAACCACTCATGCCCATCTCTCTGATTATATTTCACACTATATTATTACATAATCTGCTCTCTTCACTAAACATAAAGAATCAGCATCCTTCCAGGTCAACACCAAAAATGTAAATCATTCCTTTTACCATTTGCACAGAATTCCATAGGCAAAATACCATGATTTATTCCCTTTACCCCTTATCTCTAGAGAGTCAGGATGTTTCTAATTTGGGGGCCATTTGTAAGCCCACCCACATTCCTCTCCTTTCTGTTACTGAGCCAGATCAGCATGATCAGCAAGCTCACCTGGGCCTCACGCCAAGCACTACGTTTCTCCAGGTGAGGAAAGGTAGTGCACTGTGTCTCAGAATGAACTCACTGAGTCAAACGTCGCAGCACACAGGAGCTTCATTTCTGTGGCTGTCCAGCCCAGATGTGTTTCCTGCAAGAGTCTTGCTGGTCAACTAGGAGGCCTATGACACTGTGGGATGAACAGAGCCCATCTTCCTTTGTCTTCAATTTTATTTAAATATTGTAGGGGCAAATCGATTCCTTATTCTTATATTAAAATACACACGTGTAACCAAGAAGAAAACACAAAATTCACAGGAATTAAATCATGAGAGCTCGAAAATATTTCCTTGCCTGTGGCCAGTTGCTTTGACCATCTGTGACACAGCCCCCGCCTCTCTGCCCTTAGCAGCAACTTGCTGAATGACGTTGAGGGTAGGTTCCACACCCTCATCTACAGGTGAGAAAACAGGCTCAGGGTGGTTGACTAGCCCAGGATAGCTGATTACTTAAAGCAGGTTAATAAAGTAGTCTAGATTGTTAAGATGGAGAAACACGTGAAGCTTTGCAAAGCTGAGAACATTTTATAAATCACTATTTTAGCCCAGTGGTGGTCAAACCTTTCCACGTATTAAAATCCATAGAGAAGCTATTAAAATCTCCAGTGTTCAGGCCCGATCAAAATCAATTAAATTAGAAGTTCTTGGAGTAGGAACCAGATCAGTCTTTTTTATAATTCCCTCAGCCAGGAGAGTTTTGCAGGAAAAAAAAGAAGAAAAGGAAAAATGCAGCTTGACTTGGCATCTTGAATTTTATCTGGGCCTCCCTAGTCAGCCAAGTTTAAGAGCAGGGCTTTGGAGAAAGCCTTTGACTGCAAGGGCTCCCGGGCAGCACTTCAAGGTCAAGGAGCTAAGCTCTGTGCACATGTAATCCTCAATCCCAAATTTGTCCAGTCTGAGACAGGATTCAGGAGTCAGGTGGACGGCATTTTTGAAATCAACAGAGTCCTGGGCCTGACACTTGTGACTATTCTCCTAAAAGAGAAACACGATGTTAATGATGGAAAAGTGAAACAGGTGGTATATATCAATGGTTCATGATGCTCTGCTGTGTGTAGCTTACAGTTTGCTGAAGCCTCCTTTCATCTGGTTCTGCAGACTTATACACGGAGTAAATAGTTAAGCCCATGACCAGACCCTGACAAAGGCTTAAATGCTCCCAGCAGAAGAAAGTCCTTTCCCATAAACATCAATTTCACGGCACAAGCATCTCTGCATCTTCTGAAAGCGACTGTAGGTTTGTACTGAAACTCCCTTCTTCCCACCAACTTCTTGTCTCCCAGACCTGGTGAGTGGGGCACTTAGAAACCCTCTGTCTGCTTTTGTTAAAGTCTCTCAGGATTAAAAATGCTACTAAGCCAGGTGCCAGCCACTTGGGAGGCTGAGGTGGGAGGATTGCCTGAGCCTACAAGTTCGAGGATGCAGTGCACTATGCTCATGCCTGTGGATAGCCCCTGCACTCCGGCCTGGGCAACATAGCAAGACCCCATCTCAAAAAAGGAAGCAGTCCAACAAGCAAGAAACAAAATACCGGTAACCCAGCCAGAACAGCAAACACTGTAATGATGAAAAGAGAAAGGACAGCCCAGGGGCCCAGTTGTTTTCTTCCTGGGACAGGGAGATCTGGCTGCCAGGTGAAATATTCACAAGTGGCCACCATTGGAAACTCCGGAAGCCAGCAGCTGCCAGCTGACCATGCAGGAATCGTCTAAGGGAGTCATTCTACAGGTCTGACCTCCCAGAGCTCAAGAATTTCTAGACCCATCTGTGATTTGCAAACAATGATCTTATTACCAGGAAGGACCCTGTGAGCCACCCAGTGTGTAAAAGTGCTAATGTCCTTATAATCCGGTCCGACAGTTCCATAAACAGAGGGTCCCTCCCAGCCCACATTTTCTATTTGGTTACTTTCTCTCTGATTTCAAGCCCATAAATGGTACCTGTGGGAAACCAAGGTGGGCTCTGCTCTGCACCATTCAAACAGACCCCAAATCCAAGACAAGCAACACGTGGGCAAGGGCAGCACAGAGGGATGACGGGGCTTTTCGCAAAAGCATATGCGGAGGAGGCAGGGGGGAGGCTGGCTTTCTCCTGCCCGGTGTCCCAGGCTCCCAGCGACCCAGCCACCCAGCCCGGGGAGCGAGCCGGCAGCCTTGCCAGCCCCGTTCTCCATCAGTGTGAGGCACACACACAACCAATTAGCCCTTGCATGCCTCCCTCCTGGCACTCCAGATGGCCCGTGCCAGGATGCCCCTGTGGCCTTGCTCCAAACATGATCAATTACAGCCCAGAAAACTCTTGGCGGCATTTGTTGCCTCTGAGGTTAAGACTATGAAATCCCGCTTCTTCGCCGAGGTCCCCTCTGAACCTCGGAAGCCACAAAATCCTTCCTGAGGCAGAGAGCCCATTCCGTCCGGCTGCCTGCACTTGCCTGTGGCTCTCAGTGGCCATCATGACTCATGTGGCTGCCATCCACCCACAAGGCCTCCGTGGGCGAGGACACCATCTGGTTACCAGGAGCAGCATGCACGGCACCAGGCCACCCTGGAGGGCCAACAGGACAGGCACTGAGCTCCCATGGGAACAAAATGCTCCTCCTGCCCCACTTGCTAAGCAATGGCTTCATTCACCAAGCATTTCTTGAGCTCTTGATACATTCTGATGCATTCTGGGCCTTAAGCTAGACAATGGGAGTACCAAATGAGTAAGATGGGCTCTCTGCCCTCAAAATTCTCAGTTCACAAACCTAAAGGAAGGTGTGGGGAGAGGCAGGAAGGCCTCCTGGAAGGTGTGATGCCTGCAGAGAGACAAAAAGATTGGTCTGACATCTAAAGAGACAAGAAAGGGTGAAAGGACCACGGGGTTGGGAGTGCCGAGGACAGCTGCTTTGCAGAGCCTTCCTATGCCCACCTGGCAAAGCCACATCTAGTGATCTGGCCAAAGAAAATACCCAGTGAAACTGGCAAAGATTATGATACAGAGACGATCATTAAAGTTTTGCTGATTAAAGGGAAATGTTGGAAATCCTTGAATGTCCAAACATAAGCATATGCTGAAAAGTTTAGAGTAATAATTTTTTTTTGTTGCAGGGGAGGGTGTTGGTGAGAACCATCTCACCAATGCATAGTTTCCTAGGATTTATCAAAAACCCAGCTAAGAAAAAGCGTTGAAGAAGGACTGGTCAGACATGCAGAGTAACAATTTGATGGTCTATTATGCGGCATTCATTCACCCACTTATTCATTCAACAAGTATTCATCAAGCACCTACTGTGTGCCTGTCTGAAGTCCAGGCCCCAGGGACACAGGTGGGAACAACAGAGAGGAGGGCCCTGCCTTGCCGCAGGTAAGCTTAGCGGGAGATACATACACATCATGTATGGGACTCGCTGCTCTAGATAAGCCAGTCAGAGTAGAGTGGACTCCTGCTGATCAATAGCTACTGAAGACCCTATTGGCAATCAGCCAGGAGGTCGCTGGGGGGACACAAAGGATAAGTCCCTTTTCAAGGTCATCAAACAAAGTGCAGGCTCTGTGCATGGTGACAAAGGGTCTCTATGTCTTGACTTTGCAGGAGACTTTTTATAAAAATACTAGCATAGTTTAATAATATAAATCAGAAGGCGGAAGGTCATTCCCTGAAGATCATGGTGATTTATATGAGTTAGAGCTTGCTGGCTCCCCGGAGGTCACCTCTACTTTGGGTGCTTCTCTGAAGACACTGCTGGATGCTGGAGAATCCACCTAAGTGGGCACAGGACACTCACCCCTGATTGCTAGACCCCTGCTCTTCAGGAAGGAACTTTCTCCTGGAAGTAAGAGCAAAAAAGATGCTTCCCTCTCTGGAGCAAAGGCAAGATGAAAGAGCAACAGATGGCTCCCAGCCCCTTTTAGCTAATGAATAGCTTAAAAACAGATCGACTTCCAGAGTAAGGTTCAGAAGAAGCCAAGTGGAGCAGACTCAGAAGGCACGTCTGACGCCAGGTGCCCCTCTGTCCTCCTGTCCTTCGGGGGACCAGCCAGCTCACAGTCACTGCGAGGCTCCCCTGGGTCCGGCAGAGGCAAACCCAGGCCAGTAGCCTTGTCTCTGCTGATTTCCCAGAGGAACCTGAAATCAGTTATTTCAGTCTGAGAGCATTTGGAACAGAAAAATCTATTTTTTAATACAAATACATTAAATGTACAATTACTAGATTAAAATTCTGGGGTGCTCCAGAGCTGGGAGATTTGAGTTATTTTTAGTGGCAACTATAATAGATTTAAATGTGCAACTGTGCCACAAAATTCTCCATTTTGTTGAGCCTGGTCCTTGGCACTTGCAGGCTCACTGCAACAAAGAGGGGACCTCTGGAAGCACAGAGAGGACCCAAGGTACACAACTGTGATTCTTGGATCCAGATTCTTGGATTCTTGCACCAATGGCTTGACAGCAGCTAAATTGGCAAATGGGCTTTACGGACAACCAGCGGGGCGGGGGCAGAGATAACCAGCCATCATTTGTTTTATTACCCTCTCCTTCAAATAAGGGCCTTCCTACTTGAGCTGACAAAGGCCCTGCTCCTGGAGCCGGCTCAGCCGTGGACACGTGGGGAGTGGTGTCTGGCCCTGCAGCATCCTGCACTCTCTGCCCAGCTCCTACCGTCAAATACCCAAAGCCCCCAGTGCGCTCCTCCTCTCTTGCCATTCCTTGAAGACAAACAACCTGAATCCGTGTATTCACCCTGAACTGTTAGAACACGGCTCAAAGCTTAACCCAAAGCAGGCCCAAAACAGATGTTTGCTGAATCAGAGTCTCCAATGTGAAAGGTTCTGACGCCTGTTATCTTCACAAGCACGTCATCGATTGCGGTCATCAGGCAAGATTTGATGCAAACACACTCATTTGGAATAATAGAAATAAAGGAATTGGGTAAGGGGGCGGGTGGGGGCTGGGAAGAGCTCACTGACGCTTTTCAACCACGCGGTTGTGATGGGGGGAAGCAAGGGAGAGAGCGGGAAGGACAATCACGCAGCAAGCAGCGGGCACCTCTGGGGAGCGGGCCAGGGGTGAGAGACGGAGTCTCCACCCAGAGGGACCAAAACCTCCAGTTGAGTAAGCACCTAAACAAAACAAAAGGGACTAGAAGAAAAGCTGTCTGCGCCTTGGGAGGCACAGATCTGGGAACGAGTCTACTTCGGAAGGAAACAGCTGCAAGTGGGTCCCGGCTGTGTTAAGCGGGGGTTGCCTTCAAGGGCAGTGCCGAGAGGGGTGAGTGGAGATGTTCGTCCCACAGATCGTTGCAACTAGCCTTTCAAGGAAGGTCACCCTGCTGAACCCTGGAAACAAGGCCTTGAAAAGAAACACACCACCTGCACAGTTACCGTCGACTTAGCCCGAGTGCCTCAGGGCTGTCCCTGACATCCCAAGTTGCCAAATCCACATTTAAAGCTATTGGATTCAAGTTCTTATTCTGTTACATAATTATTTCTCCGCATTAGCTTTTGAGACTATTTGAGGTTGAAAGTAAATCCACTTGTAGCACACCTTCGAACTCACACGAAAAACAGAGTCATGCCCCTGGCTGCCTGATCTGAGGAACGGAAGCCCTTGCCCACGAGTATCATCCTGCGCCGAAAGCTTTCTGCACTTAACCCCCGAGGTGAGAGCTGGAGCACTCAAGAGCCTCTGTGACTTGGGCTGTGCTAACATGCTCATGTGGCAATCAAGCAGAATTAAGTCATCTTTCCTAAGGCCCGTTTTTGATCTGTCTACATCCGCCTCCACAGACCACGGCTCTTTAGAAGTAAGAATGAATTATTATTTACTGAGTGTGACAATGTGCCCGGAAACATGCTGTTGGTCCCTCCAGCTACGTGAATCCATTTTCTCTTGCTTACTAGCACTGTCATCCCACTGACCGTGGGAAAGTCACCTTCCACTCCTCCTGGCCCTGGCTGGCTTATCCGTAAACTGAAGGTTCAACAGAGTCATTGCCAAAACATCCTCCACCTCTGCTCGACTAGAAGCCTGAGTCAATGTGAAAGGCTCAGCTGTCTTTCCGCAAGTGCCTTCTTCACACGCGCCCTGCACACAACGCTCAGAGCCAATTCTTGTTCTTCGTCTTCTTAACTCAGACTCAGCAGGCGCTTCTGGGCACCTGCTGCTGTCTAGAGATGCAGGCATAGCATCCTGGATGGAGCCCACCGTCTCTGGGGCTGGGGACAATTCCTGGCCCGTCTGCTGTTGTGGTACTTCTCTCCTTCCCTCACAAAGCAGTCCTGAGAAGCTGCCGGGGAACAACTTGATGGCACATAGGAGGCATTTAATTAATATTTGCCAAGTGGATGAATTAATGAAGGTCTAAATGGATAGGTGGATGGATGGATAGATGGTGATCATGAATAGGAGCTCTGGTTCCATGTCTTAAAAACCTGAAAGCTATTTAGTCCTAACTGTCTAGGACTTAGTTTCCCCACCTTAAAAATGGCAGTAATGGAAATTCTTAACTCACAAGGTTGTTGTAAAAATTAACAGAGAGAATTTGGAGAAATTGATCAAATTGATACTTTTGCCAGTATATAGTTAGCTTCAATAAATGTTAACTACTTTCATTGGAATGGTGAGTGCAAGTCATCTTATTCCGAAGAAAATCTTGAAAAGATAAGATGTTTACAGAATCCAATATTTTAGAATTAGAAGCACATCTCTGGCTCCACACTCCCAGACCAGTCACGAAACACCAGCAGATGATGAGAAAGCATCTAGCATCTAAGGACACCTCCCGTACAGCACACAGCTGGTGCTCGGTGAAGATTTGTCACAGGAGTGGGTGGAATGAATTGCATGAGTGAGCAACTGAATGAATGAAGGAATGGACGGACAGACGGAGAAAACGAAAAGGATAGGAGGGAAAACAGATTGTCTAGTTCAGTGGTTCTCATCCAGGGGTGATTTTAACCCCCAGAGGATATTTAGAACTGTCTGGAGATGTTTTTTGTTGTCATAACTGGAAGCATCTAGTGGGTAGAGGCCAGAGATGCTGCTAAACATCCTGCAATGCTCAGGACAGGCCCCCAAAACAAAGAATATTCTAGTCTGAAATGTCAATGGTACAGAGCTCGAGAAACCCTGGTCTAGGTCATTGGTCTTAAAACTCTGCTGTTTCATAGAACATCCATCTGTCTGCCTCATGCACCTACGTGTGTATTTTGGGATAGGCCTGCCTAAAATTCAGCCTGATCTAAGGACCACTTTGTATGCTTGTATACTCTATGTCAAGGGATTTACAGACATCTCACTGTAAGAAAAATCATGCCATAAACAGTTGAAATTCCCCGTGGGAGCCACATTTCTGCAAGACTGCAAGAGTTGCTTGGCTCCAATATAAGGGAACCACAATATATGAATTTCAAATTGTTAAGGGGCCTTTTTGGTTGGAAAAACAGGAAATCGCCTTATTAAAAGATAATTTGGCCATGGAGTATTTTCCACATAGACTCGTTTAATAATAAAAGGATTTCAATTTTGTGAACAGTCCCGTTAGCAATTTGAAGATTTTCAAATAGTAGGAAAAAAAATGATCAACAATTTGTTGTCTATCGATTTCTACTGGCACGCAGAAGTCTGGGAATGTGTCTGTGGGTTACGTATTGATCTGCAGATTAGAAAATTTTAAATGTTTAGCATGGAAATTGACCCGAACAAAACCTACATTATAAAATCAGGGAGCTACTGATTCAATCCAGAAACTGAGGTTTATTAGGTTCGAACCATATTTCATTTCTGCCCAGATCCCTGCAGCAGGGTCTTCCTTCCCCACCAAGGCACACGACCTTCACTTTCTTCCTGTCCTGGCACGGAGACAACCCCACCCTCACCCAAAGTCCTCTGGCCCCTGCCCTACTCCCCATCCTCAATCCACCCACCTTCCCTCTTGCACTTTTTTTTTTTTTTGGCAGTATTGTTTTTTAAGTTTTACTGATGTTTTAAAATTTATGTACAGTACAATGTACAGATCTTAAGTCTATAGTCTGATGGCATTTGACAGATATCTTTTCTCTTGTTATCATCACTCAGATATGGATATAGGCAATTTTCACACCCCAGAAATTCCCTCCATGCGCCTTTCCCTGTTAATCCCCTTGCCCTGTGTATTCAGAGGCAACCACTGTTTGGATGTGCACCACTGTAAAGTGGTTTTGCCTGATCTGGAATCTCACATAAATGGAATTGTGCATTAGGTCCTCTGTTGAGAGTGGCTTTGGGGCTCAACACTTATGCCTGCAAGATTCAGGCATGTTGCTGTGTAATAGTTCTTTCCTTTTTCTTTTTTAATGGTATTCTATTGTATTAGGGAAAATGATGAACAAGATTTGTATAAATATTTTTGTACAAAACTTTCTTTAAAACACATGCTTTTGTTGCCCTTGGGCATTTGCCTTGGAGTGAAACTGCTGGGTCATGGAGCAGTGCGCAGTTATCCTGACCTTGCTCATAGATGTTCCAGCCTGACTTAACTTTTTTTCAGTTCCTCAGAAGAGTCCACACTCACCCTGTGAGAATTCGCAAACCTTCCCCTCCTTTCACCTGGGTCATTCCTACGTATCCTCAGGTCCTGACTTAGACACCACATGCCAAGAAACTTTCCTTGACTTTCACAGAATCTACCAGATTCTCTCTGCTAGGATCTTCCATAACATCCTGTTTTTAGAACCTGATATAATGACACGTTACTAATATTACATAATATCTGTCTTTATTCTAGCATCTGACGTTCCTAGGACAAGCATTCTATCTGTGTGGTCTACGACTAATAATGACAGCTACTTTGGTTAGCACCTGGCACCTACTCATGCATGCTGAGCACATTATCATCCCTTGGACAGATGGACAGATTGAAGGATGGGGACATGAAGAGCCTTAGGGATGGGTTAGCCAGTCCAGTTGTTTTCAAACTGTTCTCTAAGAGACTCTGACGGCTCCTCACATCCCCTAAGAAAACACCAGGATTGGAGGTGGTAGGCAGGGGTGGCCACAGCCACTGGGGACCAAGGCCTCTTATCCAGGTTTGATCAGAGCATCGTGTTCATTTTAATCTGTTTTATATACCACACTTCCATGTAATGTTTCATTGGAAGACAATTTACTATTGTTAAAAATAACTTTGGAAATCACTGATATAGTCCTGAGCTCCCAAACTCAAACATCCTCAAGGACCAGGAAGGGAATATAAGTCAGTCCATTAGTCAGGTGTTTTTGCATATCACACTCATACAAACAGTCTTCCCTTTCACAATAAACTATGCTTCTGCTCACGTTCCTTGAAACACACAGCCCACTCAAGGTGATGCTCATTTTCCCGTTTTGATGGCATGGTTACAGAAAAATGTTTATCCATGAAAAGAAAATAAAGCAAAAACAAAACAAAAATATCTGGCAAGTAAGATCCTAAGTGGTAACTAACACTCATTTGCAGTGTCAGTGAGATGGCAGAGTGGTGGGCGCTGTGCCCGTCTGTCTGAGGGGGCAGCTTCGCTTCAGTTTCAGCCCCTTGCTGCCAAGTGGTAACACGGACGGCGCAACCAGGACTTCCGAGTTTTCAAAGTAAATCAGAAAATTGAAGTTGATTCTTGTGAGCGAGTGTGTGTGAGTGCATGTGAGTGAAAGAGACAGAAAGATCCTAATTATTTTTAAATTTTAGCTCACACATATGCTATAGGACAAGCAAAAACACATCTGTGGATCATATTTGGTCTGAAAGCAAAGCTGTAACCACAGCGCAACTGCTCAATATTAAAAATGACAAAGCACGGCCCAGAGAGGGGAAATGACCCGCCCAGTTTGCCAGCTTGTTGGAGAATAAGCTAAGATGAAAACGTGGGTTTGTAAACTCCCAGCCCAGCGCTTGTTCACCCTCCTGGCCCACTCTGCTCACTCCTTTATCTAAGTGTAGACACAGAGGACGCGTTTGGTCACCTCCCAGGTCCACTCACCACGCCCCGTACCCCTCAGCAGTGATCGTTTCAGGAATCAGGGGCTTTGCCGGTGAGCACATAGCATTTAGCTGGCCTAGGGATAATTCCTAAATGTGCACATGACCCAGTTTGGGTCAATGAGAATCAGTAGATGTTTGGGGAAGAAATCCCTTAGCCCTGAAGAGGGAGCCTCTGGGTCAACCTCTGGTTCATTCTCTGAATTTCCTGACATTTATTCATTCAACAAGTGTTTCTTAAGCAGCTATTATGTGCCAAGCACTGTTCCAGGCACTGGTGATAAAGTAGTGATCAGAGCATGGAGCTTACCTACTATCTGTGAAAACAAAAATAAACCATTAAAAAAGTAACTCAATGGCATATCAGATAGTAGCAAATATGATGGAAAATATTAATAATAATGCAGAATAAGAAAAAACAGAGGTGGAATGAAGGAGTACCCAAAAATATAGGATAGGCTGAGTATGTGAAGACAGAAACTGTCATAGCCATTCTGCCACCAAAAGGGGAGCAGTCTGATGATGGAGCCATTGCCCAGAGGAGGGCGGGACCAAAGAAACTACAAAGAAATGCTAAAAAGAAATGGAGTGAGAGTTTCTGGATCAAACTGATCCTGAAGCTCACCTTGCTCCTGGAACACCAGGTACAAGAATTCCCTATATTTTAAGTCAGTGTGTGTGTTGAATTTACTGTCACCTGCAGTCAGAGACATCCTAGCAATTAAGTAAATGAAGCGACATGTGGGGAGCTTAATTTTCTTGGGAGCTTTCACTGAAAATATACTTGGTGTGTTTTTAAGATAAGATGAATTCCAAAGGATCATGAGGGTGAGAACATTCACTCTGCACAACACTAAACAAGGGATAAATTTTCTCACAGTTCTGGAGAGGATAATGAAAACCAGAGAACGAGAGACGAAGTGGAACCCACATATGGCAGAGGCCACCTTTCCTGTGCAATTTGACCCCTCTCTGCGACTCTTCTCCAAAGCCCTCGAGAAAGTCTATAAAATCCCCCAAAGTATTGCAGTTCGTTAGGGATTGGGACAAACTAAAACAACTGAAAAAAATAATGTATCTTATTGACCAGTCCAGGCCCTCAAATGGCCAGGCCAGGTCAATAGATGCAGAGGACAGAAATCTTGCAGAGAGTTTACTAATAAATGTGTAAAGTTCCTTGGCACACTCCCACTGGTTCCCTATTAATGTGGGCCTTTGCCTTGAATTATTGAGACCATATCATCTTTCATTGTTTCCCACATACAAGCTTCTGTCTCTCCCTCCTTTAACTCATCCTGCCTTTGCTGTTCAATCAATTGAAACATTTCATGAAGGTTTGCTGGAGGTCAGGCAACACGCCAGGCTGAAGAAGACAGAGGTGTCCTGAAAGAGTCTGCTGTCCCAGGGGAGGATGGAGACACGCATTCACAAGGACCACATGCCTGCAATCCACCAGCACTGTGCTGGTCCTTAAATATGGTACCTCCCTTACATCGCAGAAGGTTGCTCTGAAGCAGAGGTCAGCCAGCCTTGCCTATAAAGGGCCAGACAGTAAATATTTTAGACTTGTCTGGCCTTCTAACATATTATGTAGATACTTGCATAACAAAATTTTTTCAAAGTCAAAATGTAATAATAATTGAGAACAAGTTATTTGTAATACAAGTCTACTAAAGAAAAGAATGAAATTCATTTTGGGGTAGGAAATATTTTGCTTAATTGGGCTTCAAAATTAGTTTTTGTGGTATAGTTTGAATGTTTTTGTCCACTCCAAAATTCATGTTGAAACTTAATCCTGAATGCAACAGGATTAAGAGGTCTGGCCTTTAGGAGGTGATTAGCTCACAAAGGCTCCGCCCCCATGAATAAGGTTAGGTGTCCTTACCAAAGGGCTCAGTGGAGGAATTTCACATCTCTCTTTTTTGCCCCTGTGTCCCTTGCATCACGTGAGGACACAGTGTCCCTCCCCTCCAGAGGACACAGCAACAAGGCACCCTCTTAGAAGCAGAGACCAGGCTCTTAGCAGACACTGAAGCTGCCGGCACCTTGGTTTTAGACTCCAGGTTCTGGAACTGTGAGAAATAAATTTCTGTTCTTTCTAAATTACGTAGCCTAGGGTATTTTGTTATAGCAGCGCACACAGACTAAGACAGCTTGCTGTTGTCGAGTCAATTTCAAATGCCCATCTGATACAAACCACTCTCCCTGGAGAAACGGCCGACGGGGAGGCTGAGGCGAGAACGCACAAGATGGGCCTGGAGCATCTTGCGGTGCCACAAAGCAAGGAAGTGCTGACCGCACAGAGACACACACAGTGACGGGGGTGTGCCAGAGGGACACACATGAGCCCACACTAGTATAAATAAATTACTGAATAAATAAATGAGGGAGAATAAACAAACCTCTCATGCAGAAATCCAAATAATTTATGTAGATACTTTGTCCTGAAGGAGGTGAAGCGTAATTCCCCCCTCTTCAGTGTGGCCTGCACCCAGTGACTTCCTTCCAACGATTACAATATGGAGAGAGGGAGGAAAAGAGTGATTTTACAGCGGAGAAGTCGGACAAACACAAGCCAAAGAATCCAGGTCAACATCAACAGCGATGAGTCGTGTTAATATGTGATGAAAAGGGCACTTTATCTCTGTGGTTTTCCTCCCCAAAAACCTATAACCACAGTCTGATCGTGGGTAAAATATCATAAAAATCTCTATGGGGGAACGCCCTGCGAAATACTCTGTCAGCCTCCTTGAGGTCATCAGAAACAAGGAAAGTCAGAAATCATTACAGCCAAGAGCTGCCTAAGGAGATGTGATGACTAAATGCACTGCAGTCTCCTCAATGGAATCCTGGAACGAGAAAGGACATTAGGTAAAAAATAAGGAAATGTGAGTTAAGTACGGAGTTTAGTTAATAATGAGGTACAGCATTTGTTCATTAACCGTGACAAATCTGCTGCACTAATGCAAGGCATTAATAAGGAAAACGGATGTGGGGCCTATGGGACTCTGTAATCTCTTCACAACTTTTCTATCAAAATATATTCTTCAATAAAAAGGCTTATTAAGAATTAATGCACTTATAGCCCTGAGTAAAGCATTATAGAAGCTATCCATGTCACAAGAAGATTTGTACCCCCTTAGTATTTTGAAATAAAAACTAAAGAAAAAGTTAATGCACATGCACACACACAATCCGTCTTAGTTTAAAGGCTGTACAAAAATAAGCTCCGGGTCAGATCTTGCCCTGTGGGCCACAGTTTACCAATCCCTGCTCTAAGTTAGCCCCTTTCATTCTCGTTTTGTAGCTGAAAAAAACTGAGGTCAAGGACTAGTTCTAATCACATCAGGGTTAATCACACCCTGTTATGAATAATGCCAAAGTCTATGCTCTTTCTGTAGTAGCCTAATAAAATTCTTGTTCCTGCTCAAAAACATCTGATGATTCTCCACTGATATTTTTAGGAAGTCTCAGTAGATTTCCTCTAAGGTCCACTGACCAAGACTGATCCACATTCTCACCCCTGAAAGCAACGCAGGCTGGGAAAGGTAACAGCTGCGTGTTCAGTTCTGTGGTGCATCAGAACAAGAACCAAGAAATGCTTGTGGTAGACATACCCATTGGTGCCTGCCAGGCTTGCTGTGAGTGGTTACCTAAAATTTTATAGTTATTAAATTTGTATCTTTCTGTCCTAGGGTTTTCATGTTTGTCCCTATAAGTAAACTACAAAGCCCTTTAACAGTAAAAATTGTGACTTAAACTTATTCATATCTGAAAAGGTGTTTTTTTTGTTTGTTTGTTTGTTTTTTTAACTTGACCTACAACACTGTTTGGGGAAAGATCAGCTTAGAATCCCAGACACCTTTCAGTTCTCGGGGAAAATCATAGCCAAGCTAAATTGTTAAAAAAAAAAAAAATGATAGCCCTGTGAAATGAAGCAGAAGCCACTAGGGTAGAATCACTAAGTGATAGGGTCAGGCGTGGTGGTCCAAGGCCGGGGGTTCCAAGCCTCATCGTGCTACATGGAGACTTTGGTACCTATGTCAAAGAAACCAACACTCAACTGTCAAAATTGCTTGGAAATACCTTATCTGTGTGTGCCATTTCCTTGCAAGAAGGAACAGCTCTGAAAAAAACTCCCAAATGAGCTAGAGGCAGGGCTGTATCATTTCTAGACCAGCTATTGCATACAGTTGCTGTGTCTGGCAAAGATCCACATATTACAACAGGACGAATTCCAACCCTACTAAGTTGTGAGACCATCGTAAGTCCGTAAGTTCAAGAAGTCCTGCAGGGCAGTTAATTTTTGCTTATCAAGAACTTTTGTCACAGACAGTGCAAAGTAACAGCTTAAACAAGATGTCGAGTATTTGATACACTTAGAGAACGTGCTCCAAGCTCTAGGAGACTATGGACACCGTCACAATGTGCTAACTGCAGATCAGTCACCAACCGCCAAAGCGAGGACACTGACCTACTTTGTGATAATGTCTGTATCCAAAACAAGAACAGCAGCAACAATAACTAGCACCTGCTGAATGCTTAACGTGTGCTGGCGACGGGGGCTAAGCGATTCACGAGCATCCTGGCGTTCAGGCCTCACAGTGATCTTCCGAGGGAGGTCCTGTCACGATCCCCGTTTCCCAAAGTTTGAAGCTCAGGCCCAGAGAGTAACTTGCCCAGAGTTACTGTCAAGTAAATGATTAAAGCAAGATTTTAATCCACTCTGCTCCAAATGAGCTCCCCTGGAGTAGGGTTTACCTTTCCTTCCCTGTGCTCTTTGAAGCCTAATTCTATACTTACGTGTCTAGTAGACAAAGGTCTGGTTCAGCAGAAGCTACAAACTCAGGAGCCAGGAGCCTTTGGTGTGGCTCTTGTTGCTCTGTCTGCCCGACACAGAGCAAGGGCTCAGTGAGACGGATCATTATCAGTGAAGGTCCAGATGAACAAGCGAATGTGCTCGGTTGCCACTCTCAGCCTATCAGAAGGCTCTGCCCAAAATCTGAATTAGTAGGCTCCATTAATTTGCTTTAAAAAGACAACTTGCAATTCATAAAAGACTGTTTAGTTTTTCAAACAGATTTTTTAAGTGGCATCACATATAATGAATTTAGGAATTGGGGAGATTGAAAATGATTTCATAGGGTATGATCAAAGTAGCTTCCAAATGAAGACCAACATGCAAAAAAGACACAGCAGCACGGACACTGTCCTGGGGCATGTGAGGAAGGCAATGGGCATGTGGAGCTCAGCTCACACCAACCTTTCTAGCCCTCTCCTGCCGCCAATCACAGTGTCTGTGCACCCCACAACCAACAAGGTCTTTCATGGGAAGACGGGAGTAAACGAGGTCTGTAACTCTCTGCTGTGTGTTCCCAGGGATGCTTAACCAGCCAACTTAATATTTTGTTCTTACTTCACTTCCCAACACTTAAGCTAAAAATATTAACACATTGCACTGTATCATTTAATAATCAGAGTGTGGGTGCATTGCTGTGTCATTTGCAGAATTAGGAACAGATGTTTTGAGGGTAGAGAAGGAAGGAAAAGCATCTTAAATAATTATTTTTCCTTAAAACCCTCCCTCACACCTGGTTTCAGGACTTCTCTCGGCCTTACCAAATGTTCCTGTGCGAAGCAAAATATGCATTTTAAAAAAATGACTCTGGGACTTCAGTGCAGCATTTGGACACAAAATGGAATTAAATACAGGGTGGCTCTGAACTGCCTTCACGTTTGTGAGGACCAAGCAGCTGTTTGCTAAGGCAATTTCATTTGACTTCTGCAGGATGGCAGCATGTCAGGTATTTCTCAAGGTGCCTGCGTGTACTGCCTACTAGAAGCATCTTCAGATTGCAACATGCCCCACATCCACACGTGCTACATTTTGCTGGCAAATCCAGGTGCGAAAGCTTAAATGAGAATTCTTGTTATTTTTTCCCCACCCTTCATGTTGACAAGAGCTAGGGTGAGCTCACTGGTGATCAGGAGCTCAGGAAGGCTCCCAGAGGCAAAGGGAACGGCTCCAGCAGCCACAGGGGTGTTCTCCTCGGAATATTTAAAACCGTCATAAATAGTGGGATTGTTTGTTTGACACTCAATATCAAATTCAAAACTTTCTATATAATTGTAAAAGAACGAGAGAGATCCTTGACTTGATAACATTTATTCAATATTCTTTGAAATTAGCAAGAATCAGAAGAAGCACAGATCAATCAAATACAGCCACAAAAAATGTCCTGGATATAAATAAAGATGCACTATGAGAAATACTCACTACTGAAGGGACCAGTACTCTCTTACGTTTACTACCTCCTAGCAACAAACAACTCAAATGTAAATTTACTCACGATACAAAAACCTTGACTTCTTAAAAAAAAATAAAGATTCAAATCGATCATAATTTGCCTCCCTAGGCCCTTTCTTTACGCAGGTTTTCAAGGCCTAGTTTGAGGACTGTTACAAAAGGGACGAAAACAAAATCAAACGAGTGTTTCTGCAAAGTTCAACAGAACAGTGCAGAAAGGAGTTACTTACCCATGCACAGAATAAGGCAAAGGCTAATTTCATTCGTGTTAGGAATAATAAATGTAACTAGCTTCTTTTTCACAAAACAAACAGTTCAGACTTCTTTTTAAGTAACGGGTATACTGTATTATGCATCATACTCTACTGTACATGTTTTTCCTAACTCTACTCGGAAAGCCAGCACACACACGTCAAACAGAAACTTCTCCTTGCTTAGACTTATTCTGTAACAACCGCAGAAATGAATCTGGGTTTTGTGATAGTGTCTACCGTGGAAAGAGCACACACTAGTGGAAGCATACAGTGTAGAGAGAGCTGAAAGTACATGAAGACGTAGTCTATGGATTTCACAAATTGTTTTTAAAATATTTTCTCCAAACTAAAAGCTGCAGAAAATTAGTTCTTAAATATTCTACCGAAAACTCTTGAGCAGCTAACATTTTAAATTTCTTAAGCTTTTTATTTTCTTAAAAATATTTCAATGAGTGTAGTATCTCATCTTTTTGAAAAATAATCCCAAAAAAGATTACAAATCTTTTGTTTTAATCAGCGTGACCAAGGGTTTGTCGTCAGGACTGTAATCCTCATAGGCGATGGGGCTCACGTCGTACATCGCGGGCCGGGATTTCTTTCCAAACCTGAAATCACAGACGGAGAGGACTTTGGTCAGATAAATATTGGATCTCGAGTCCTATAAAGGCAAGTGGTAAGACTATTTTATATTCACGAATCAGAGGGAACTATACAAATACTGTAAAAAATGTATTCTCTACCAAGTACAGAAATGTAAGACATCCTGATATTAACAGTGACTGTGGATGAACATTAGTCTTCTGTGCAAGAGGCAAAAAAATGGATTTCACAAAACGTAGAGCCCAAATTAACGTCAAAGCCTCTAGGTTAAATCTCGGCAAAGCAGTCAAGCATGACAGTTCTACAATAGGTTTTAAGAAAATGTGTATCGATTTGTCTTTTCCTTCTGAGACCCATAAATATTTGAAGAGGCAAGTTTATTTTACATGCACTCTAGTGCAGTCTTCCCGGGCTGTGGGCAGACAGCCTCTCCTGTGGGGTTTTCAGGGGACAAGCAGTGAAGGCTCAGAGTTCACCTGAGCTCCCAACACAAGAAGGGCAGAGGGAGGAGACCACTGCGGGTACAAAGGTCTTTGTCCACAGACTACGGCAGCACCACTGTGGAACCCCACCCGCTTATTACCTCCTAACCCCAGGCACACACAAGCCAGTGTTTTTCTCTGAGCACAAAGCCATGGTCCCAACAGATTTGTCTATCTCAAAATTGCCTGGACAGCAGGACTGACTCCCAGAAACAGGGGGATCAAAATCCGATTTCAGGACTTCCTGCCAAACCAGTCTTAAGATGGCAATTATTAAAATAAAGCCAATTCAGCTTCTGGGTGGTCTCTTCCCATTCATGACCGCACCTTCCCAAAACCCCTGGAGTGCAACATGATTCAAACAACCTTCCACCCTCACCCACCGTCCTCCTCCTTTGCACAGACAACATTTTTTAACTGTTTCAAGTCCAACAGGGTTCATTAAAAAGGCATTTTAAAAGAACCCTAAATTTCAGAAGGGTTCCTAGGATGGGGCCCCTAGGAATGAAAGGAGCTTGTTTATTGTGGTTCCTGTCCCATTTCTCCTCTTTTCCTATTTTTTCTCCTTTGATATCTTTTGAAAAGTCAGTCTGCTCACGTACAGAGATGGGAAGTTGAATCGAGTGGGAAATGAGGAAACAGTGCATTCTCCATACGATCTTTCATTTTTAAACAGTCATCCGTCTTGTGTTCCCATCCACTCAAATTTTGCTGGCCTTTAAGAACACAAGGGCAAAAGCCATGCCAGACAGAATGCGGGATTAAAGAGGTGAAGTGTTCTGCCCCCAGGAAACCCATAGTTATATCACTGCCATGTTACCAAAGCCTCCAATAAAAGGGTCTATCACGCGAAGCCTCACTAACGGCCCAGCCTTGTGCTTGCACAGATGGTGGTCGGCTCCCGCCTGCAGCCGGTTTATCTAAATTGCCTGAGGCCTGCATAATCTGAGAACAGGAAAAGTGTCGACAGGATAACAGCTCATTGGGCCTTACACTTTCTCCCAAGTCTGAAAATTTCCAAGGCTATTTTAAGATGCAAATATCTTGATAATTTATTTCTCATAAAATAGCCGGAGACATTGGTAATAACATATCACTAACAATAATTTAACAAAAACTCCAGCAAACCCAGTGAAAGCTCTCCATATCCTAACACAGCAGGGTAAGTGGGATGGTTTCCTGTGGGAACTTGGACCTGAGGGCCAGTGAATCATATTAATTAATTGATTAAGTAATCAATTGGTTGGCTGAGAGGAAAAACCCAAACAACTTAATAGATTGAATATATCATTAAAACACCCGTTCTTAAATACAATTTCATAGTTTGAAGAAGAATCTACTACCCGGAAATTTAGAAAGCTAAATGCCCTCATTTTCTACAATCCATTCCCGAGCTATAGTCCAAAGTGCTGTAAACTTAATGTTGCCAGGGGCTCGTCTGCGGATGAGCGGGCAGACCCACGCAGCGTGACTAGGCCGGGGCCGACTCAAGAGCGAGCCGCGCGTTCACCTGGGCGTGTTCGACAGTAGCCTGAACAACAAGGAGCGTCACTTTGAGTTCACACCGCTTAAGTTAGCTGTGTGGCCTGGCTCTAACAGGATTAACCCCAAACCAGTCTGGGTCATAAAGTACAATGTTGGCTATAAAGGGAACCTGGTTAAAGTGACATCAGCACCCCAGCTCTAGAAAAGGGAGCAGGCAAGCTTGGAGCTGGAATCCCTCCCTTTCACCCTGCTAGCTGCCAAGGACGTCGTCCAAATTCCTTAGATGACTCGGTCCCCACCCGAAATGCAGTGCCTACCACATGGAAGCTAAGGTGGCTTGCTTTACAGAACCATCGTCATTTTCAAACACACCGTAAAATGAAACAAGACTGTCTTGAACCTCCTGCACCTCTCCCAGTGGCAGGCTCACGCTGGCGATGGATGTGCATCCATACTTACGTTTAAAACACAGCAGCTTTGGCCGGGCGCAGTGGCTCACGCCTGTAATCCTAGCACTCTGGGAGGCTGAGGCGGGCGGATCGCTCAAGGTCAGGAGTTCGAAACCAGCCTGAGCAAGAGCAAGACCCCGTCTCTACTATAAATAGAAAGAAATTAATTGGCCAACTAAAAA
>CAUYRT010021604.1:0-43498 GCA_963574885.1 Lepilemur ruficaudatus | reverse complement strand
TGATTTATCTGTTATACTCCTCATGGACATTTAATAATTTCGAGCTTTTGGTTGTTATAGATGATGCTGTGAACATTCTTTGGGTGGATGTAAGTCTTCATTTCTCTTGGGGACAAAAATCAGGAGTGGAATTGCTAGATCATAGAAGATCTGTTCAGCTTTAGTTGATCTTTTCAAATAGTTGTTGAAAGGGTTTAGACACTTTCACCAGCAGAGTAGGAGAGTTCTAGTTATTCTGTCTCTTCACCAGCACATATTAATGCTATAAGGCTCGTGAGATTTTTTTGGTCTATTTTTAAATTAACTCATTAGTCTTTGATTTCTAGGAGTTATTTAGATATTCTGGGTATGAGTCCTTTTTCAGATATGTATGTTGCAAATATCTTTTTGCAGCCCAGAGCATGTTCTATCGCTCTCTTAGTAGTGTCTTTTGATGAGCAGAAGTTCTTAATTTTAATGAAGTCCAGCTTATCAGTTTTTTTTCTTTTGTGGATAGTGCATTTTTTCACATTTAAAAAATCTTTGCTTATCCAAAGATCATGAAGATAACTTTTCTATGTTTTATTCTAGAAGTTTCATTGATTTACCTTTCTCATTTACGTTTATGAACTATGTCAAATTGATTTTTATGTACTGTGTGAGGTTCTCCTTGACTTTGGAAATAGCTTCTTCCCTGGTATCCCAGTTTTCTTTCCTGTATTACCCCAATTTTTCCCGCCACATTGTTGTCCATTCTAATGTCAGGTCCAGTCAAATGATTCTTCTGCTTCAAACCATGTTGTGTTTCTCTGACCATAAAGCCTAAAGACCCACATGATTTATAATACCTCACAGGATGAGAAAGTGACTTATCTTTCTAGCTTCATCTCCTATTGATCCTCTCTGTGGATATTACACTCCAGCCACTTTGAATACCTACTGTTGTGGGTTGAATTTTGTCCCCCGCCAAAAAGATATGTTGAAGTCCTAATGTCCAGTTCCTTAGAATGTCACTTGATTTGGAAATAAGGAGTTTTTTTTTTGAGTCAGAGTCTCGCTCTGTCACCCTGGCTGGAGTGCAGTGGCCTCACTGTAACTCACTGCAACTTCAAACTCCTGGGTCAAGCGATCCATGCGCCCCCGCACCTGGCAAGCTGCTTTCATGGAATCTTGTTTCCCCAAGAATGCATGTTCTTGGACCAAGGAGGGTGTTGCCACATTTCTTCTGACCCAGTCTCAGAAGTCATGCAGTGTCACTCCCTCTACATTCTATTGGTTAAATGTACAAGACCGGCCCAGAGTCAAGGGGCAAGTGTTATGTAGGGGTGTGACTATTGGGAAGCACAGTTCATTAGGACCCATTGGAAACTAACTACGATAGCTCTTTTGTGTATCCTTAACTGTGAACACATTATCTTTTGTTCCTGAAAGGTTCTAGCATATGTTAGGAAAGGGCATTAAGTAGACCAGTAATTTATTCTGGAGTCAATTTCCTACTATAAAAAGTATGCCCAGCCCTGATGTCATATTTAGATTTAAAAAAAAGCCAGAAATGAGGCTTGAAAATGGCCTAAAACTCCTCTTCTGAATAACATAACCTCCGCAATGTAGACATGCCTCACAAACTGCTATACAACACACTGTACTGATTAACTAATGGCCTGTGAGTGTGTATGAAGGATGATATTTATTGTATATTTTGAAATATATAAAACAGGACAGCTACTTGATATTACCTGGGAGCTTTAGGTCAAGAAGCATCAGAATAGATTATCTCATTTTAATTTCATAGTAATAATTAGCATTTTCATTATGCCCAACAGAGCTCATTAAAACAGCCATGTAATTGAACTAAGATATATTATACAAATTTTATAGAAAAATAGATGGAGTTTCAGAGAAGCCGACTGATACACTCAAAGGAACAGATCCTCCGTAGGTGAACTGAGGCTCAAATCTAAATAGTGTGATATGAAGTCCACTGTTCTTTTAACTATAGTAGAGACAGCGGGTGTGTGTCATTCATGACATTAGTCTCCCTCCCATGTCTATGAAGACACCACTAATTAATCGAGGGTGTCTATCCTGCTGACTTGAGACACTGGCTCATAAACCTTCTCAACTCTGTACTCTACCAATCACTTGTACTCTAGATAACATCTCACCGTCCTGATACCCTGCTTGTGTCGATTTGCTGGAGGCTACACAAGGCCCCAATGCTCTCTTAGGCTGTATTTTGGTGGCTCTTTCCACTATAGAAAGATCGCTTATTTGATTTGAGGATTTTAAAACATGAAGAATATTCTCTATTTGTTCAATTGTAGGATGCACATTCCCACCTCCTCTCCCATCCCCACATGCATTTTAACATTTCTGACTTTGGAATGTGCCTTATAGTCAGTGTGGATATTTTTTTCCCCTCTGAGCAATCACTGTTGAATTGACGGTACATTGTTCAATTGATAGTATCTTAGAACTAAGGAAATGTATCCGTTCATTTATGTATGCATCTGTCCAGTAAGCATTCATGTATGGCTGCTCTGTGTGAGGCCAGGCACTGGGCAGTTAGCCCATGCTAGTGCACACAATCCCCATTCACTGTTTGAGGATCGGGTTTCTCAGCCTTGGCACAATTGGCATTTGGGGCCTGATAATGATTATGATATTTTTTGGTGGGGGCTATCCTGTGCATTGTAGATGTTAAGCAGAATCCCTGCTCCAAACATATTAAATGTCAGGAGCACTTCCACCCCAGTTATGACAACCAAAATGTCCCCAGACATTGTCAGTGTCCCCTGAGGGGCCAAAGTCATCCCCTGCTGAGAACCACTGCTCTAGAAGTTAGCTCCCTGGGTCATCATAATCTTTTGTCTTCTGTCTCATATCTCTCATCTGTGGACTGGAGCTTTTACCCAAATGTAGATCCAGGCGACATTTTTTTCCCCATCATGTGCCTTGGGAATGGATAATAACCACTATTTTGGGGGGAATCACTATGTGTTGGACACAGGATTATGTCCTTTAGATCTCCTTAACTCATTGAATCCCGATACTGGAATGTGGAGTGTCTAAACAGTGTGGGCTCTGGCACCACCTGTCTGAGTTTGAGCCCCTGGATTGTCACTGCTAGCTGTGTGTTATTGGAAGTAAGGCAACAATCCTCCACGGGCCTCAGTTTCTCCATCTGTAAAATGGAAGCACTAATTGTTGATGTTTTAAGAACTAAACAGTGAAAACTTTTAAAATACTTAGAACAATGCAGGGCACTTAAGAAGTACTCATAAAACACAATGATGCTTCTTAAATTCAATGATGTAGGCATCTTTATCCCATTTTCAAAGCAGAAAACTGAAATCAGAGAGATTAAGTAAGTTGTTCAAGATCATACAACCAGGTGAGCGGCAGAGCTGAGATTCAAACACTGTTACGAACAATTTCAAAGCTGATGGAGAACTCCGAGGAGTGAGCGGCGCTTGTCTTGGGTGGGGTGGGGCCTGCAGCATTAACAGTCAGCTGGAGTCTGAGGCTTGTGGCACTGCCTTATTCTGTCAGGGTCACTGGGGCTCGTGGGTTAGAACACCCGGGGCAGCCCTGTGAAGCAAGGTAATGGGAAAACACCATGAACTGTGACAAAAGTAAATGAGAAGCACAGAGAGAGAGGTGGAAAATAACAGATGAGAACCAATATAGAAGACACATCAGGGCGCAGTGCCAGAGCTTAGCAGATGAGGAAGGTCAGCATTTCTTATTATAGGCTTCTCTGTGCACCTGTTGGAGCCCACATCCTGCCTGCGTCCAGGCCACTCTGGCTGCAGCTCCCCTTCCTCCTGGAGGCTCATGGGTTCATTCTCTTCTCTCCATGAAGATGGCCCCTACCCTGGGCTGGGAGGCACTTACAGCTGGGGCTGTGCCTATTGTTTCTGAGTCTCCAGGGTGCAATGCGTCTTGGTGATGAGTTATTTTTTCAGTGGAGGAGCAAATGATGGCATTTGGTTCTCATGGAAATCTTCTGATTTAAAATCTCATTTCCTAGTAAGAAAACTGGGGCAAACACTTGAGCCTGGGAGCACAGGTTAGTAAGGGGGTGTCTGTCATCCAACACAGCATGGACACCTTATTAGGGCCATCTTGCCACTGCAGAGATAGAGACTGAGAGTAAAGTCAAGCAGACGCAAGCGGGGCTGAGAGATTAAGAAAGATAGAGTCTTAACATGACGGTTGAACCCCTGGATCTAGCTTTGCACAAGGTCAGCACTGCCCTTGGACTTCCTGGTTATGTGGACTATTTTTATTTTTTGGTTTAAGCTTATTTGAATTGGTTTTCTATGTGTTGCAACTAAATGATCTTAAATAATAAGTCATGTAACTTCTCCGAGTCTCAGTGTTGTCATCTTAAAACATGGAAAAATAATATCTATTTCTTAAGGCTGTTGTGGATTAAATGCCTGACTTCAGGGCTATCAGAGTGTCCAGAACTGGGAAGGCTGGCAAGGCCAGACCAACACCATCTCAGTTGGTTTGGACTCTCTCATCACCAGCGGGATACTAGGAAAGTCTTCCTCTCTTGTTGAAAGTTGTAAATCCTCCAGGTTCTGTGACCCAATGGTGGCTGAGGAAGGCAGAAAGTTTGCCTATATCAAAAGAGAGAAACAAAGGAGGGAAATGAGATTTAAGGAGGAAAAATCAGAGTGAACGAATGTCTCTTTTAGCCCCTTTAGGCTACCAAGACGGCCGTAATTTCTTGCTCTTTTTCTACATGCTTCTTGTTTATTAAACATTGTTATTGATTTGGGTATCTCAGGACTCTCTGTGCTGGATGTCATTAAATTACAGTAACTGAATATCCTTTCATCATTTGCTGAGTGGCCATCTGAGTGCTAACTGTGCTTAAGGAAATCCTCTGCTCAAGCTGGCTCCCTGCACAGCCCATCGCCAAATGCACAGCCACGATTTGTGCAGATACGCATCTGTGTAGGGAGGTGAGAGACTACAGCAGATATTTTTCTTTTTTTCTGTACTTCCATGCTTAGTTCTTATTTGACCTTATTTCAACAAGTATTTGATGAGCAGCTGTTATGCACCAGGTGCTGTGTTCAGCATTGGAGAAAGAAAGATGATTTAACAATGGGTAGCTCAGACTATCTGGGGCATTTCAAGTATAGCAAGTGGGAGAGACAGTAGATAGAACATTTTCATAAACATTCATATTAAGAGTAGTTACCACTTGTTGAACATCTGGTAAGTGCTGCACGTGAGTTACCTCACACAACCCTCACTGCTACCTTGGAGGCTCCATACTCCCACTGGATATATGAGAAAATTCAGGCTCAAAATGTTGAACTAGCTTGTCCAAAATGCTGCAGATGTTTCCAAGTTTCTTTCAATATGTATCCTCTCTTCTTCTTTAATGACAGAAGTTCTATCTAGATCGCTGAGTATGGCGATGTGGCCAATTATAAAAGCGCAGTTTCCATTCTCTCTTGCTGACAAGAATGGCTGGCAAGATGAAGGAAGAAGTCATGCAAGGCTTACGGGTAGGGTGGGGAACCTCTTTAAAAGGAGATAACTGGGCTCAGGGAAGCATTTTTTTTTTTTTTCATGTTCTCTACTTCCTCTTTCTTCTTGCAGGGGACAAGGATGTGATAGCTGCAGTATTTCAAGACTTCTTGGGCCATGAGGTCCAT
This sequence comes from Lepilemur ruficaudatus, assembly GCA_963574885.1. NCBI lineage: Eukaryota > Metazoa > Chordata > Mammalia > Primates > Lepilemuridae > Lepilemur > Lepilemur ruficaudatus. The sequence continues at coordinate 37,835 of CAUYRT010021604.1, read as the reverse complement.
AGTGATAATAGAAATCCAGGCAAAGGGTGATGGAGGAGAGTGATACAGGGAGTTTGGGGTCCTAATTGCCATGGAGCTCCCAGCATAGCTTGGATTGGCTATTTCAGACTCATCCTACCAAGAGAAAATAACCACTGACTCCTTTGCTCCACCATTTAGGCTTTCTGTTTTACACAGCAAAGTCACAGCTGGTTAAGTTACTCAAACTAGTGAGTGGTAGAGCTGACGTTTGAAATAAGGACTCACGTAGTTCAAAGCTCACTTCATCCGCCACTGTCTGGTTCGTTCAGCTGGAAAACATACATGTGTGTTCTTACATGCCTGCCATTGGGCTGGGTACTAAAGACACTAGAATGAATGAGACCGTATGACAACTTAGTTATAACATATACTAGAAGCACACAAGAGAGAGAATGACTAACCACCTGGGTAGCAAAAGGAATTACAGAGTGGGCAACATCAGCAGAGATTTTAATGTTTGAGTTTATGAGCAAAGAGGAGGATAAAAGGCAGAGGGGGTAACACATTCAAAATAGATAGATGATTCAGGATTATGTTGAGGGTTGGTAGAAGGCAGAACTTTTTAACAATTACAACTGTCCTTTGAATCGACAGCTTAGTGAGGGTGTCAGCCTTTGCTGTGCAACAAACCACCCCAAAATATAATGATGTAAAACAACAAACTTTTATTTGCTTCATAGGTCAGCAACTGGGATTGGGCTCAGCTGGCCAGTTCTTCTGGTCTTCTCTGACCCTCCAGGGTCCTGAGTGATGGGATAAAGAGCTTGACACCAATCTAGTGTGTGGTGTTCCCTGGTAGTCCTTGTATTAGAAACATAGTTCATCATTATGATTTTAATTAACTAGCTCCAAAAATCTGTTTGTCTTTTTCTTGTTTTTCCATTAATCTACACCTAGCATTTGTTATAATATGCATAGATAAATGTTTGCAAATTATTTGTGAAGGGGGGAGATTCTAAATAGTGGAGCAATGGAAGAGGCATTTTGTAATGTACTAATGCTTAAATAATGGCTCAACATTTTACCCCAAATGAATGTTTTTACTCATGGTCCCCTTGAGCGTTGAATTAAACTACTGGGTTTATGTATAAGATATTAATGCTCTTGAAGTTGCTGAGATTTTTAAGAACTGTCTCATGAACTTGAAGAATCTTACAATGCAGAGGGCAGAGAAGTGATCTTTAGGACCCCAGTGGTGGTTTGGAAGCTTCCATGGTGCACAAATTATCTCTATGCAGGACAACTTCCCACCTTTCCCTTAAGGATAATCATTTCCTTTCTCCACCCATGCAATCCTCAGATGTACAATCACCAACATGAATAAGATCCTCTTGGAAACTGCTAAACAAATGAGGGATGCTGAGAGTAGGGAGGAGAGGACTTGGGAGCACATGATTACTAACATTAATTCTATGAGATGTGGCCACAGTTAAAAGGGGACAAAGTTTTTGGTGTGTGATCGTCAGGGTATAAGTGGGCTGTTAAGTAGGCATTCGGTTCAAGAGAAGACCAGAAATTTGAGCTGGGCTTAGCTGGGCATCTTATGGTCAGAGCCAGTGGTGAGTACATGTGCGTGGGTGGGACCGTAGGAGTTCCAGGTAAAGGAAACAGTAGACTTAATGTGAAGTACCAAAGAAGTCCAATGTCGCTGGAGAGAAGGGTGAGGGGCCCCAGTTCTTCAATCCCTTCAAAACCTAACCTCACACCCAGGGCCTGTGGTCCCTTCCTCCTTGGAATGTTCTACCTTATGAAGAATCTGTGCCAGTCCTTGGCCCTGTTAGGCCTAATATTAATAAATTTTAGCATTTTACCTTCTTACGGGTTTGTTGAGATAATGGAAATGAGTAGATAAAGTAAGTATCACAATCATTCCCATTTTCCAAGTGAAGAAAGTCAACTGGAAATGCTAGTGGCTTGTTAAAGGTGGCTTGGTTTGCAAGGGAGGAACTAGAACCTGAACTCAGGTCCTGGGGTGGTTCCTACTGTCCCATCTGGCTTCTTACGTGCTTGTATGTGTAGTTGCATGTGTCCAGATCTGCTTAGATCTCCTCCTTATGTTCTCTGGTTCTACACACATGTATTATGTGCCTAATATTAACATGTATCCCAAGGCGCTCTAGGCAGTGGGGATACAGAACTACAGAGGGAAACGTCTCTGCCCTTCCAGTCAGAGAGGTCAACCGGCCAGTTAACAGACAAGCAGAGCACTGCTGTAAGCAGTACGAAGTCCAGTGAAGAAATACAACACAGAGCGAGGGGTGGTGAGTGCTGGGTGGGGTTTCAGGAGGGCGGTCAAGGAGGGGCATCGCTGAGGAGGGGCCTCACAGCAGGGTCTTCCAGCCCCTCTCTCTGCTTCGTCACCCACCTGTGGCAGGTCCCAGTATTGTGGGGCCCAGAGATTATACAACTTTGGGGCTCTCTTTAAGAAAAAGAATATAGGATTGTGAAGAGAAAGTTAAGTTAAAAATGAATATTTATTTAGAATGAGAAAAGAAATGAAAAATTGTATGTACAGAAATCTACAAAATACAAAATCTCACAAAATAACCTAATTTTAAAAATTAACTTCCAGGTGCACCCCTACTAACATGTTTGCTCTGCAATTTAATTTTTTGATTTTTTTTGAAGGTTTATGTCAGTTTTTATTTGTTGAACATAAATTTTTAAACCGCAAGTCATAATTAGAACACATTCGTAGGTGGTTGTAGAGTTTTTTTTTCATGTTGCTTTCAAACTTTTTCATCTAGTAAGAGACAATATTTATTTTTTTATTTTTAATTTTTTTATTAATTTTTTTAAATTTGTATAAATTTAAGAGGTACAAGTGCAATTTTGTCACATTGATATATTGTATAGTGGTAAAGTCTGGGCTTTTAGTGAGTCCATCACCTGAATAATACACATTGTACCCAGGAAGTAATTTCTCATCACTCACTCCCCTCCTCCCCTCCCACTCTTTGGAGTCTCCAGTGTCTATTACTCCACACTCTATGTCCATGTGTACACATTATTTAGCTCCCACTTATAAGTGAGAACATGACGTAGTTGAGTTTCTGTTTCTGAGTTATTTTACTTCAGATAAGGGTCTCTAGTTCCATCCATGTTGCTGCAAATGACAGGATTTCATTCTTTTTATGGCTGAATAGTATTCCATTGCATACATGTATCATATTTTTTCATCCAGTCATCCATTGATTGATACTTGGATTGATTCCATATCTTTGCTATTGTGAACAGTGCTGTGATAAACATATGAGTACAGGTATCTTTTTGATATAATTATTTCTTTTTCTTTGGGTAGATACTCAGTGGGATTGCTGGATCAAATAGTAGGTCTATTTTTAGTTCTTTGAGAAATCTCTATGGTGTTTTTCATAGAGGTTGTAATAATTTACATTCCAATCAAAAGTGTTTAAGTGTTCCCTTTTCTCTGCATCCTCACCAACATTGGCTATTTTTTGACTTTTTAATAATAGCCATTCTGAATGGGGTAAGATAGTATCTCCTTGTGGTTTTAATTTGCATTTTTCTGATGATTAGTAAAGTTAAAACATTTTTTCATATACTTTTTGGCCATTTGTGTTTCTTCTTTTGAAAAAATTCTCCATATCCTTTGCCTACTTTTCAATGGGGTTATTTTATTTATTTATTTTGTTGTTGTTGAGTTGTTTGAGTCCCTTTTAAATTCTCCCTAGATTTTAGATGCATACTCTTTGTTGCCTCATCACATGACCCCAATTTTGTAATAATTTCTAGTGAGAGAATAGAAAGCTTAGCCTTCCTTTTAGCACAGTAGATTAAAATAGTTTTTATTGATAGGTAAGAGGAGTTATTTTCAGTATCCCAAGTCATTGTTGGTTATGCCATGTGAACTTTTAGGATTATTATCAACTTTGGGGAAACTCCATCAAATTTCTGCCATATATGAGCTGTTAAATTTTCAGGGCATTTGAAGCTTTCTTGTGTAATGACTAAATATTAAACCATTTTTAAATTACTGAGGGTCATTAACCAGCTTGTCAATAATGTCCTCTTATAGTAGTGTATTTTGAGTTTTATATGACCTCTGCTAATGTCAGTATTTTGTTTCAAATCAGCCAGAAATTTGAATATCTTTCCAATATGTTCAGATGATTCACGTCTTGACATTGATTGAAATATCAGACAATTCAAGAGTCTATGCATTGTTTCTACAAGGAGGATCACTCTTTCTTTTAATGAATTATCACATTTAGTGTGATCTGAATATGGGTTTTGTTATAATTTACTTGCAAATGTCAGGATAATTTCTATTGCCTTTTTTTTGTTCATATTTTGATTTTGTTTCCATTAATTTTTAATTGAATTTTCCCTTATCTGTTCTTTAATATATAAACTTAAAGATGATAAAGGAATGTGCCTTTCATAAATATCCAATTCAGGAGTATGTGATTTCTTATTTGTTTTATAAAAACATTCCAAAATGCCTCTTTAAATTACAGTTAAAATGGTATATTGAATTTTATCAACTTTTTGAATCCTTTTTTTTTTTACATTTTGTTTGTGCTCAGGTTTTCCTTATGAGTTTTAGAAAATGTATGTCAAAGTCCTTTAAATGTCTTTATGCCCAAGTGCAAATCTTAAATAGCTTCGTAATGGCCGGACCATTTTATCACCCTTACAATCTTGAAAGGAAACTCCAAGTTGGCATGTGTGTCTAAAATAACACATCTACAATTCAAATCTGAAAAGAAAACATTTAACGTAGCAGAATATCAGAGTTGTCAACAACCCCAGTGCTGTGGAGACAGCAGCTTCTTCACTAGGTTATTAAGGGAGTGAGATGCCCACTACACACACTGCGCCATTTTTAAATGTTTTTAAAGAGCCACACAGAACCCTTTGTTCTCTGTAATAGCAGTGTTTACGTACAGCTGACCATGAATGACATTAAAGATCAGGCAATAGTAGTCTAAACGTTGATTCACTTTGTTGAACAAAGTCTTAGATAGTTGTCAGTCCACAAAAATGTCAACATTTCTCATAGGGTTTCCTGATAAAAGAGTAGCACACAGTATTCAACACAGATCAATGTTTGTTACATCCAGTGTAGAATCTGTAATAATGGAATAGTATTTAGTGTCTGGTTCGTTTGATGTGCCACTTGATGCAACGCAGTTTACAACCAAAACAGCACCGAGCCATTAGTCTTCAGATAGGCCAGTCACAATCTCAGCAGTTTGGCCATTAATTATTTTTTTAAAATATCTATTTCAGAAGCACATTTTCTGTTCATCTTACATTTTATTTGATTTTTCTCAAATATTACACGACATTGGGAAAAAAGTTGTCTTTTAGTGAAACAGATGTGAATGAAAATACTGCTCATTTTAATGGTCTATCACAAAAAATCACAGAACTTATCCAAGTTGAATTCTGCAGAGTGGGGCTGCTGTTCACCCTAGTGCCAGTTCTGTTGATTGTACACATTGTGTTTTACTTTGTCCTTAATTTCATCTTTCTTCTGCTCTCAGTTTCTGTTTGGGAGTGTCCTGATTCTTACAATTTTGTTATCTCATCAGTTATCATTTTATTTTCATATTTTTGCCTATCATGCTTTTTTTCCTTCTCTTTATGATTTTGTCCATCAGTTTTAATTTCTGTTATTATAAAATGTGAATTTTTGACATCTTGAAGATTCTACTAGTTTTTGTTTCTTTGTGTATTTTTTTTTGCTTCTACTGAGATGCTTCCTTCACATTGAATTTGAATTCTTATATGATCAATAATTCTTTAAATTTATGTAATTAATCTGAAATTAAAGACTACATAAGAATAATTCAAATGCTTTTCAAATTGCCTTCACAGTCGTCCCCACTTATCCGTGGTTTCTCTTTCCACGGTTTAAGTTACTTGTGGTCAACTGCAGTCTGAAAATATTAAATGGAATATTCTAGAAATAAATAATTCATCAGTTTTAGATTGCATGCCCTTCTGAGTAGCATGATGAAATCTCTTCTTGTCCAGTTTTGTCCCACCTGGGACGTGAATCATCCCACTGTCCAGTGCATCCATGTGGTAGAAGCTACCTGCCCGTTAGCCACTGAGCAGCTGTCTCGGTTATGAGATCAGATCAGTTGTGGTATTACAGTGCTTGTGTGCAAGTAACACTTATTTTAGTTTTATTATAGTATATAGTTATCATTGTTCTATTTTATTACTAGTTATTGTTGTTTATCTCTTCCTGTGTCTAATTTATAAATTAAACTTTATCATAGGTATGTATGCATGGGAAAAAACACAGTATATACAGGGTTTGGTTTCAGGCATCCACAGAAGCTCTTGGAACATATCCCCCATGGACAAGGGGGCACTACTTATTGCACTTTGTATTAAGCAACTTAATTGTGTAATCCAATTACCCTTACTCCACATCTATTGAGTTACTAATGAATGTGTACGAATTTGTCACTTGTTTCTTCAGGCTGTTTTGGTGTGTCACTGACAATGTTGCACTCTCTTGCATCTGGAATCTGTAGACTTCCTCAGGACACGGTGCACTGGGTATGCTAGATGCCATCCAATGTGCTGGGATGTAGAGAACGTGCAATTTCCCATGTAGGTGTATTTCTGCCTACAGTTGTGCTGCAAATTTATACTCACAGGGATTCTGATGAATTCCATTTTGTACAATTTCCATCATTAAAGAAAAACATGTCAGGTACGTTTATGATTGTACCTGCTGCATTTTGAGCATATTACTGACAGAGTAGAACTTCTGTTTTGACTGGAAATCGATGAGAACCAAACTTATAATTGTACACAGTTGATGATTGGAAAAATTTTCCACAGACTGGCTTCTGGCTGGGTACATTTCAAACCCTGTTTGTCTCCCTCTAGACACAAATTCCTCGTGCCAGGCACGACGGGACAGGTGCATATTGCGATAAATCTCCATACCTTCAAGTCTCCGTGCAGAGTGAGTTGGTGCAGAGGGAGGCTAGGGACTTCCTGTACCAGGATGGCTAGCTACAGCTTCAATATCAACGGCAGTGACATCAAACCACATAAATATATCTCAACAAATCCCCACTAAATATATTCCCAACTCAACCTGCTCAGTTAGATGTCCGGAATGCCCACCGCTGGGCTGATGCCTCCCACTCTGAGTGGATATTTGGTGGTGGACACCACAGAATGGAAGAAACAGCAGTCCTACTGATTGAGGCGACAATATATGACTTTTGCAAATTTCACAATGCGCCTGACCATGGGAACACACTGCCAGTCCACCCTCCACAGGGCCTTGGTGGGGTTTGCAGTTATAGCATTACGGTCACTTCACCTCTGGCTCTACCTTATAAATAGAAAGCAAAGGACTCACGTTGGGGGAAGGAGATCTGGTCTGAGAAGATGATGAGTGAGCACACGCAGTTGATTCCTTTCCTACAGAATAACCCTGGATTCTGGGAATTAACAAAACTCCATAAGAAACCCCTGGGGAGACTTAAAACTCTCTTAGAGTGGAGTGTGCATTGAGGAGAGGAGTTGGTGTCTGAAGACTGGGGCAGGGGTAGTAACAAGAAGTTAGGTCGGAGGAGAAGTTCTAATGTGTTGCTGCTGCCTTGCCCCACAGTGCCTCGGGACCAGCAATGCCTGCCCTGTTGTGTCAGGGAGCAAGGGCGACAGTCCAAGCCACCACGGCCGCTGCCCATGGGTTGATATCAGGGCAGCACTGAAGTCCTCCTGAGGTGAGGAGCTGATGGAGACAGACAAGTTCTGACCCAGACCCACTGCACTTGGGCCCACTGCACTTGGACCTTCAGCCTTTACGTCTCCCCCTCCAGGGTTGCAGGGCTGTACGTTAGGACAGCGTGTGCTGCTTTTCCATAAAGGTGTAAAGATGCAACCTTGAGTGGGGGAGTGGCATGGAGGGTGGTCCCCAGAGGTCTGGGGTGCCTGAGCTCTGAGCTCTGGGAGCCATCCCTCCCTTCCCTGTAAACACATCCAAATTCACTCAGACTAGGGGACTGACTTGGCCCTTCCCCGATACCCACAACCAGACAGGATAGCTGACACCCCAGGGAACAGGAGCTCACAAGCTCTGCAGAATAACACTCTGTACAGAAACCCTAGACAATGGATAAAAGTGCCTTCTGGAGCACAAATGCTGGGGGTAGGGTTGGGGAAGAGGGCAAATTATCAAAATAATACACTCCAGGAGCCAGGAGAAGCCATTCATAACGGGGAACAAGGAGATAACAATCATAAATAAAGCCACATACTAGGAACAAAGCAGAAATGTTAGGTATAAATGTCTATCATGTTCCAGATTTGAGTTTGCAGCTCCTGTAATCTCCCAGTAGTGGTTCTGAAGGATTACACTGATAAAATACTAGGGGAAACCGGAACCTTGGATGAGTGAGGCTCCAGGGCAGGGGGCCTGCAACGTGGGAAGTCCTGGCTTCAACAGCATGTCTGAACTCTTCCGTTCAAACTCAGGACATTTTTTCTTTAGAAAATAATATCATTCTTACGCCAGTTGAGGTCAAGTCCCAGCAATACCTCCGTCAAGGCACTTTGGCCTCTTCCTATTTCCTGGCAGATAGATTGAACCTGGATTGCTCATCAGAACACTGGGAAAAGTGGTGGGGCTAAGTCATCCCCTCCAGGTGAAAATAAGAATCAAAATTAAATTAAATTCTTATTTTACAATTCACGTATGTGTAGAAGATCGTGTCACGGTCTCCAATTGCTGCCACCCAGTAGGCGTGCTCCTTCCCAAGGTGATTTTGGTCACTTCTCTCCCCAAGAGGTGGAGCCTATACCTCCATTCCCCGGGCTCTGGGCTGACCGAGTAACTTGCTCTGGCCAATAGAATGCAATAGAAGGGAGGCCGAGAAAGTTCCAAAGCCCCCACACATTAGGCCTTGCAATATCCATCTTGCCACATTGGGGTGCTTCTTTGAGACCTCCAAGCGGTGAAGAAGTCAGAGTGAAAGACCAAGTGGAGAGACCCAGTGTCACAGCGGCTGCAGCTGAGCGCTTGTGCCTTGCTGAGCCAAGCCCCAGCCAACCCAGCGGCTGATGGCGGCCGTATGTGAGCCAAGTGAGACCACAAGAACCACCTGATCAATCGGTGAGTCACAGCAACACATAACTCATCATTGTTTTAAGCTGCTGTTTTAGGGTGGCATGTTACACAGCAATTAGGGGAACCACATCCATTATTGCCCCTAATAACATCTAAATGTGGGGGGCTATAGATTATTGACCTCTTTGTTCAAATGAAAAATGAAATCTCAGGCAGTTGGTGTAACGTGGCACAGTCACACAGGTAGGAAGTGGTGGGCTGGGAGGGTTTGCCGCATGGGAGGCAGGGGTGGAGACCAGCAGGCTGGTGTGGGAGGATGCTGCCAGGCGTTTGGCAGCCACTTGGCTTTTTCTTGCCTTTTCTTCTTCATGTCGAAGATTTTTTTCTTGGCTTAGAAGCCTTGGAAGCAGACAGATGAGGCTTGCTTTCCTCTCTGCTGCTTCCTTCCTGGCTGGGGAACCCTGATCAAATGATGGAATTTCTCTGAGCCTCAGTCTGTTCTATAAAAGAGATGCCTTAATATTTTCCACCGAGGTTTCCCAAGATTTTACGGAATAACATTTGTCTGTGACTATACCCCATGCTAACACACATTAGGTGCCCAGTAAATGTTTATTTACTCTCTCTCTCTACAACCTTCATAATACCTCTCTCTTTTAATTGTTTCTTCCAGAAAATTGGAAAAACGTAGTACCTAAGCTCATAGGTTTTTTAAATGAAGATGAAATAAGATAATAATTATGACAAAGTACTTTGTAGCTTATAGAACAGCATTAACATAAATCTATGAGACCCAGGGACAAGATAAGGTGGTAGTAGAGTATTGTGATTAATGACAGGGGCTTTGGTGTCAGACAAGCCTAAATTCTGATCCAGAGGCCCAATCTTACCAGCTTTATACCTCTGGGCCAGTTAACTAACCTCTCTGTGCTTCAGTTGCCTGTACTTAACTTGCAGATAGTAATAAGACCTACCTCAGATATTTGTTGTTTAAGGATGAAATGAGATTAAAAGTGCTAAGTATGTAGCATACAGTAAATACTAATAATGCTGTTGTAGTGGGAATAACTAGTCCCCCCTCCACCAACAGTCTTCCAGCCTCATCCCATAATGAAGATAGTAGCCTTGCCCTTTTCTGTATTGCTGGTAGGCTCCTGGTGGGGGCCATGTCTTCAATATTTTTCCTTCTAACAGTATTATAATCATCATTTAGTTATTATTTTGGCAAATGACAGAAAACAGAGACTGGTGTTTATATCTTGATAATTATAAAAATGCTTTATCCCCTTCGGTGTCTATGACCCCCTATTTCTGTAGCTTTTAGTTGTAATTCACAATGAATTTAAGATATTGTCTTGATTCTTCATAAAGTGTCTCAAATCTAAAGTCAATGGAATAAAAAAAAAAAAGGAGACAAAAATCAAGTGTAAAGTCCTAGGAAGAAACTGATATGATAGATCTGAAATGAAATGTAGAAAACTCGAGAAATTTCTACAACTAGCTCCGGAGTGTGTTCAGCTCAGTCTTTTCTTGTTTGCATGGTGTGTTGGGTGCTTTAAAGAATGCATGTGTGTTTTTAATGAGCATGGGGCTATGTAAGTTACTTTGAAAATAAGAAAAAGAAATGCTAGGTGCATCTTCATGCTTGTTTGCACAAACACGTAAGAATGCACTTTACATTTCTCACGGATGTTTTATGAGCAATCACCTACTCATTGACTTGTGAGCACATTTTTGCCAAATGAGCCAGTCAATACGGGAACCACAATTTAGAATAACGTAGACTAAAGTTATTTTTTAGAAAGTCTTAGCAAACTAGCACATTAAAAGAAATTGTTCACTTGGGAAGCAGACTTTCACAAAATTGGAAAAACCTTTCTAATAACTTTTCAAAGTCCTTAATACCCCAAGTTTCCTTTTCTTAGACCACAGTTTTACAGTCAACCCTGGGCTGGCAGTGTAGTTTATCACCACTGAACTCTGCCACCTGGCTTAATTTCCCACTCAGTTTGGCTTGGTAATAATATCCTCCTAATGGGATCCCATCTCCAAAATTTCTAGTCATCCCTGCATTGCACGATGGATGAAACTAATTGTGTTTTAAAGAGACTAAATATTACAGTGACATAAAAAGGTTCATTATGTCTTAGTCAGGAATATTAAACATCTGTGACCTGGGAGAGGAAGAAGGCAGAGATTAAGTTTGACGTTTGAGTGAAAACTGGGTGATAAAAATAATTAAGGCATTAATGGAGGAAGATTCTGCGCTTTTCAGTATCATTGACCTTTCTGAGCCCACTGCCTCTCTTGGCCTGCTCTCTCTGATTGCTGAGTCTCCCGAGAAGCGAAAGGATAATTTAGGGAAATGGATGAAAATTCATTTAATTTCTTTGGCCAAGGAGGGTTGCCGCTCCGCCCCATTACCTGGGGGATGGCAGCTCTGCACACTCATTTCCAAACCGGTGAGCCACTGGAGCATCAGGACTCACTCACTGCTGGAGTCTACAAGGACAGTAGGGTCTGGACAGCCGGTCCGACTGTATCCCCTAGCAGTGCTGTCACGTGCATCCCCTTGCAGACCACGCTGGAGGGTGGAGGAAAGAACAGGTGTTGAATGTCAGAGGGAGCTGGTGCCAACCCTCATCCCCCACTTGATAGCTGTCTGCATGACCTGTGCAAGTTGCTTAACCACTTTGAGCCTCATTTCTTCATCCATGAGGAGGAATTAATAATACCAAGGGCTGTGAGATCAAACTAGGTATGTAAGCAAAGCATACGAAATAGCCCTCGATACAGGCAATGGTCAGATCTTCTCCCCTTTGCTTTCTGGATTCCTGAGAAAAGTCTTTCTTTATGAGGATATTCATTCACTCACTAGTTTCCTCTACATGGTGCTGGCCCTAGGCCAGGCACCGGGCTATGTGCTGGGGATTCGAAGGTCATTAAAATGCTTGATGTCTTTAGCAGGTTCAAGTTAACTTGCTCAGAGAATGGAGAGAATAGGGTCAAATTTGTAACTTTGATCTGAAGATGAGTTGGTTAATTTTGTTCTACATTCTTGCTTTAAATAATTATGTCAATAACTGGTATTTGATGAGCACCTGCTATATCTTAAGCACTGGGCTAAGCATTTTAAATGTGATTTTCATTTTCATTGTTTAAATACTATTTTCTGAGTATATTACACAGCTTCATTAAGATTATAAAGGGCTAAAAATGCAGTTAGGAATAAGTTTGAAAATAAGAATTATGGCTTAAAATTTTTCATGCAGGAACCATTGTCTAAAGACATCGATTGTTAGCATTTTGGTATATAACTCTCCAAAACTTTCTGAGTCTTTCTTTTTGTAAATATATACGTAACCTTGTAGTAGTTTATGTGTGTGTGTGTACACAGTAGTCCCCTCTTATCCTTGGTTTCGCTTTGTCATTTCAGTTACCTGTGGTTAACCAGGCCTGAAAATATTAAATGAAAAATCCCAGAAATAAATAACTCATACGTTTTTAATTGTGTGCTTTTCTGAGTAGTGTGATGAAATCTCATGCTGTTCCACTCCATCCTGCCTGGGAAGCGAATCATGCCTTTGTCCAGTGCATGTACGCTGAATACGCTCCTGACCATTAGTCACTTAGCAGCTGTCTCAGTTATTAGATTGACAGATTCACGTAACTTTTATTACTCTATGTTGTTATAATTATTCTATTATTAATTACTGTTGTTAATCTCTTAATGTGTCTATTATATAAATTAAACTGTATTATAGGTATGTATATATAGGAAAAAACATAGCGTATGTAGTGTTTGATACTATCTGCAGTTTTAGGCATCCACTGTAGGTACGGTAGCATATCCCCTGCACATAAGGGGGGATTATTGTGTATTAGAAAATGCAGGATTTTGAAAATAAAAATGGAATCCCATATTACTAAGTTGCAACACGCTTTTCCACTCAATGATACATTATTAATCTCTTTTCATGTTCTATATTTTTAAATTAATTGTCTCTAATCCTTATGCTATAATCAATTCTGAAACAGTTTTATACATACATCCTTGTGTACTTAGCCAAAGATTCCCTTAGGATCAATTCTTAGAACTAGAATTCCTGAGCCAACATTTTTAATAAGGGGTTTTTATGTCTAGAGCCAAGTTTGCCTACAGCACATGAGACACTGTGCTAACTTACAGACCTACCGGCAATACAGGAAAGGGCCTATTTCTCTTCAGCTTCATCCACATTTTTATTGTTCTTTTTCATCCCTTCCAATTTAATAGCCGAAGATATTATCTTATTTTAGTTTTTAATCTCTTCATTTTCTGGTTGGATCTATCGGTTATTAGCCATTTATATTAACTTAGCCAATTCTTAAAATAATTTAATAAAGTTTGAACTACTTTTTGGAGTTTTGTAATACGAAAATTGACGTCAGAGATGTTAACATGAGTTAACTCGGGCTTGTATGACCAGCATGTGCCAGGGCTGGATTTGCACTCAAATTCTTCTCCTGGGGAAGCTCGTACTTCCCTCCTACAACTCTCCTCCATCCATCTGCTCAGGCGGCCAGCTCCCAAATCCATCATGGGTACCAAAGTGTTTTGAATGAAACTCTGAATTTCACCATGACATTCTCTTTGCCCCTCTCCAGTTTGGGGGGACCTGCTTCCTTAATCTCTGTGAGTCTTCTAGGACTGTAGTCTATTTTGAGTAACAGAAACCTGAGGACAGTGACTGGAACAATTCTTTCCACATACCCAAAAGTCTGAAGCCAGCAGTTTCTGCATTGGTTCAGCAACTTAAGAATATCAGGGTCACTGTCTCTGCAGTGCTTTTGATCTTCCCCTTAGGACTGCAAAATGGCTGTTGCAGCTCCAGCCATCACAGCTGCATTCCAGGCAGAAAGAAGGAGGGGCAGTGATGGTCCCAGCTGTGTACATCTCTCTTTATTAAGAAAACAAAATAATTCTCAGGACCAGCCCGAGAAGAATTCTGCTATAGCCTTATTGGCCAGAATGGGTTACATGTGTGTGTTTCTCTAGAAGGGAGGCTGGGAAAGTGGAAACCACAAGTATCCATGATTGGCTGGAGCCAATCATGACCTATTGTTTGGGCTGGCATGTTGCTGCTCCAAGCAAAACTGGGTTCTTTTTCGTGCATGGAGGGGGTGGATATTGGATAGCCAACAAGGAGCAGCTTGTTTTCTGTTGGCGACCCTCTCTCTGGCTCGGGCTTAAGCTTACCTGGTCCCACGGGTCAGTTGCCCTGTATATTTGCTTTCCGCTGCCTAAACTTCAGCTGTCCCTCTCATGTACTGCCATCTCCTTTCTCACCTTTCTTGTCTTCACGGGTTTGCATTTAATAAATTCCCTTATTGTCATTCTTGCAGCGTTCTGAGAAGTGGCTGTTTTTGCTGGAAGTCCAGACAGTAATTTTGCCTAGCTCTGGACTGTCAAGGCACTGCTTTTGTCCTCCATTTTTAACAACATATTTTTCCAGAGGCTGCTTTGCACATTCCCTGAGGGCAGGGAGTCTTCCCGCTCAGCTTTTCTTCCCTTCCAGAGCTTGACCAATTGCTTCTCTCACCAATGGTGCAGAGAACGTATTTGCTGAATTGCTCCACTCTGGGAACAAAATCTTATGTCTTATTCAGGTCATCCACGTGACAGCTTCAGCGGTTTCCTTTTCTTCTCCTTTCTGGCCTCTATAGAACTGTGGAATGGTGAGTCATATTTTTCAGGAGAAAGCAAGCAAAGTAAATGAAGCTCCTGGGGGCAGAGTTTCAGAGTCCAGAGCCGGCCGAGGTGTATTTTTAGTCAGAGGCTTCTGAGGTGGCAGATTGGAGTTGCAGCTGGAGGGGAGGGGGGGCGGTGAGCCTGAGCATCCGGAGGCACTGGCGGAGCCGCAAAAGCCCTCACAGGAGGGAGACAAACTTCAGAGCTTCAGAGACTCACGCTGGATGCAGGACAGTGCGCGTGCTTCTCTGAACAGTTTGGCTCCTGCCTGCACGAAGGGTAGTCAGAGGAGGCAGAAACAGGATGGCCCTTCAGGCTTCAGAAGGGGACTGCCCCACCTGGACTCATCTGTTTGGGGCATCGGAGTCTTGACTTTAAAATTCAGGTAGCATCCATCCACCTCAGTTCCCAGATATAAGAGTACATGAAATGCTCTTTTAACTCAGACTTTATGAAGCCAGCAACAGGGTTTGTTGAAAGGATGACCATGCCACACTCCGCAATGAGATGTGGCCACAGTTTATTTCACACGTCTTAGGGCGTATGTCCAAGTTGGGATTTGATGTGTGTCCGCACCCTCCTCATTGAGTACACTTACCTGATAATGTAGTTAAGGAAGGAATTTTAGGAAAACCAGGCTTCGTTCTCACTCACTCCAAAACAGTTTTAGTGAGGTAGAATTGGTATATACTAAACTGTACATCTGAAACAATTGATGACTTTTATTACCAAGAAAGCATCACTACAATCAACATGGTGCACAGATCCATCACCTTCTAAAGTGTCTGCAGGCCCCTTGGTAATCTTTCACTTCCCACCCCTAAGCAACCACTCATCTGCTTTATGTCACTGTATGTTACTTTGCATTTTATAGTATTTTATGTAAGTGGTATCGTAGATTTGCGTGAATTTTTTTTTCTGTCTGGACTCTTTCATTCATTGTGATTTGAGACATTTTAGTGTGTATCAATAGTTTATTCTTTTTTATTGCTTAGTAGTATTCCTATGATACGGATCCACTAGAATTTGTTTGGCTATTTGCCTGTTGATGAATTGCAATTGCGTTGGCTCCTGTGGGGCATTTTTTTTTTTTTTTTGCTATCATGAATAAAGCTGCTCTGGATCTTGGTGAACTTGATGTGGACTCGGCTCCTGTTGTGTCCCTCACACTATTCTCCTCCCACAGTGGTAAAGACTGTCACCGAGGGTCAGTTCTTCTCTTATGCCACCGTCCCCATTGCAGACTTTACATTCTAAGTCTTTTTTCCAGTGACCTGTTCTGAAAGCTTCTGCATCCCTCAGGTACAGTCTACAAAATGCTGGTTGGGGTTGAGTGATGCTACAGCTGTGGGTCTAGCATAAGCTAGAAGAAAACTACACTAAGACACCATAGTTTTAAGAAAAGCCAAACATTTCCTCTTTATGACAGTTCTCATAGCGTTTATCCGCTATGTTGGATCATAATTATCCAAGAGAATGTTATAGTAAGTTTTAGCCATTGAACCTTTTCAAATGTACCATCTTGAAGGTATGTGCCCCATGGAATATGAACATACTTTTAGAAGTGTTGGTTTAGCATACAGAAATATCTATCACAGCTTAGGATATCCTTTTAGATGCCAATTAAGCATCATTCAGCTTTAAAGACACATATTAATAATCTTCTGAGGATACAGTAGCAAAGTGCACTGGGGGTTGGGCAAAAATATCATAACATTGTGATCTCTTAATACATGTAATTTATAATATCCAAATTCACATGCCAAGCCAAGGCATAATGATCGGCAAGCCTGAATCATTTGGTATAGAAATACTAAATCTCTCCATGAGATAGAGTTAATCATTTCTATTTTATTTGATTTTTCATTTGATGAAAAATTTGTGTTGACTCTACAGAACCATAATATAATTGTGATTTATCTGATTTTATGTATGAAAATGTTGCATGTTTTATCACTTAAAGTGATATTTTATTTTTGTGATGCTGGAATGTTGTTGTAACGTTGGTGAGAATGCATGTGTGTGCTATGTACGGAGTGGAAACCTCTTGTCAGCATCTCATAATTTGGGATACTCCTTTCCCGCCTCAAATGCTTTTGGTGATGCCTCACATTTCCAGGTGATTAGAAGAGTCCAGTAATTTTCAGCCAGTTTGAGACCTTGCCTGGACTTTTTGTAATTGGTAATGGATGAGTAGTAGTCTTTTTCTTTTTAACCAAAGGTTGGAAACATGCAGGCCTGGGGCTGAAGGTGGCTGTTTCACCTGCCATGTGGCGGAGGCTTGACTATTCAGATGTCCCTCGACTGAGCTCTGTGGTTTGGATTTGGTCGAGGGACTATACTCGGGGATCCGGAGGGCCACATGTGGCCTTGAGGCGGCAGGTTTCCTGCCCCTTGGAACACTTATATTAACTTACCGTGGGCAAAACCATCTAACACAAATCCTATTTATAACAAAATGAATACTATACAGTGATGGGTGCTTTGTAGACACAACAGTATGTGAAAACACAAAGCACAATATCCAAAAAGCACTGGCAACATGGTACACTGTAGAGTGTCAGTTGTTTGCCCCCTTGATGGTGTAGCTGATCAGAGCCGCCCAGCGTCGTGAGAGAGTGTCATGTCACACATTGCTAGCCCAGGAAAAGATCAAAATTCAAAATTCGAAGTATCATTTCTAGAGAGTGCATGTTGATTTTGTACCATTGTAAAACTGAAAAATCATAAGTAGAACCACTGTAAATTGGGGGCCATCCATAGTAAGATAGAATAAAACCAGTGAGCAAAGAGAACCAGAGATAAACATAAGTGGACAGAAAGATGGTGTGCTGTTGTCATTACCTGAGCTCTTGTATGTAGCCACACCTGAGGCCAGCTTTGTCCCAGGACTTGCCAGTTGCATGAGTCAATAGTTTCCCTTTATTGCAACTTGCTGAACCAGTGCTCTTGGAATTCTGTCACTTCTGACTGAAATTCTTGACTTAGAATAGATTCTAATGTGACATTTGTGGCAAATATTGTGCTTGGTACTGGCTCCCCTGCTGCCTCCCAGCCTGCTTTCCCTTGCAGTGGAGGGGCGTGTTTGCTATGGGATCAGGACGACCTTGGTTTGCAATCTGGTTTTACCAAATGTTGTTACAGAAAGTTTGTGAGAGAAATATCATGGTATCAGGGCAAGAAAGTGACTTTGGAGCCAGTCAAACCTGGGGTTTTTATTTTGGCCAACTTACTTTCCAGCTTTGTGTTATCGAGCAATTTCATAATCTCTTTGAAAAGTGTTCCCTCAATGTAATGCAAGCATTAAACCTCTTCATGTTTTGGTGTTATTTTCATAATCAGAAATGATTTGCTTTGCAAAGTTGATAAATAGTAATTATTATTTTAAATACCTCTTCAATGTCTCTTGTTTTTTAAAAGAAGCCTCTTACTAAATTGCTCTAAAGTTTTTGTGGTGTTCTTTTTTTTTTCAAAACAAACAATAAACAAATGAAACAAAATAAACACATTACATTTCAGAATCTTCTTTCTCGGATGATTGAAGATCTAGCAAATAGAGGTCACAGGACATTTTGCCTGGGAAGTACATTATATATTTTCCATGTTTACACTCTCCAAAAGGGAAAGAATAGTGGATTTTTTTACATTCATTGAACTGAAAATTCACAATCTTAACACATCTAATAAATCCTCCTGTGTGCAAGAGTTCTGTGGGCACTCTTCATGGTCTTTTCCCTCCCAAAATAACAGAAAAGAGGAAAAAATCTTTCTACATTCCTTTCACTCCCACATTCTGTTGCTAATCCTCTACAGTGTTAAAAACAGATCTGAACCCTCATTGAGAAAGGAAATGTCATTATTTGTGCACTAAACATGTTCCAGGTATTTTGTATTCCTATTTTCTTTTAGCTCACCCCTAACAACCTGGGCAGAAGCCCCCTGTGCTGGGGAGCTGTTGAGATGTGCTCCTTCCCCCGTGCTATGTCTCTTCACCACCCTCTGTTGGCAAAGTTAATAATGAAAAAATATTTAAAGGGCCCAGATCCATTGTTCTGAGGAGCTGGCATTGAAGGGTTAATCTACAGCTGAGAGGCGGTAAATTGATAATTAGCATATCTGCAAAAAAAATCACAAGAGGTTCTCAGTAAGGGAGAACAATTAGAAAACTGAAAGGAATTTCTTTTAAAAGAAGAAAATGTTACATGAAGTGGTATAGAAGAAGAGTTTGATTGAGATTTTAATTTGGAAACATGAAATTAGAAATTTTGAAAGTAATTGCATTTTCCTTATAATGAATCATAGTTAGATAATGATTAGAACTATGACCAACCTCTTTGTGCCTCAGTTCTCTTATCTGGAAAAAAATAGGTTATAATAATGATAATAATGGAACTTATTTCTCAGGGTAGTTGAGATTTAAACATGATCGATATAGACCAGTATCTGACATATGCAGGTTAAGTATCCCTTATCCAAAATGCTTGGGGCCAGAGGTATTTACGATTTTTTTTTTTTTAATTTTGAAATGTTTGCATTATACTTGCTGGTTGAACATCTCTAACCCCAAAATCCCAAATCAGGAATGCTCCAATGAGCATTTCCTTTGACTGTTATGCCGGGGCTTAAAAAGTTTTGGATTTTGGAGCATTTTGGATTTTGGATTTTTGGATTAGGGATACACAGCCTGCATTAAATGCTCAATGAACATTAATTACTACATTTAATTTTTAGAATGTATAAATTGGATAAGTATTTATTGCTTTACAAAATCATATTATAATAGCTCTAATCAATAATTTCATTGAATATATATTGACTGAGCACCTACCTGCACACCTGTAGATATTTACGGTAGATCAGTGGCCAGAACAGGCAAATATTCCCAATACAGCTGGTATACTAGCATGGACTGTACAAGCATTAATAACCTTATGAGGTATGTCTTGTCTTTCTTCTCTCTAGGAGTAGGCAGTATACCTGCTATGTATCTTATTTGAAGAGTAAGAGCCCTCTATCAGTGTTTCTTAATCAAATATCAAATGAAAGCTCATGGTATAACTTGTTGTCATCTTTTAGAGGCAAAAGCATCTGGTTGAAGGGAGGGATGCTTGCCCCTCGTGGAGCATTTCTTGTGGGAAAATGAAGAATCTGAGTTGCTTTCTGGCCATAAAGCATAGAATATGGACACAAGCAATGGCTTTTCCAGTTCTACCAAATTCTACGAATAAATGCTAAGCCCGAAGCTATACAAACTAGGAGCTCGATATCCTTCATGACCAGCTGGGCAAAGGCTATTAATATGGTATCTTCATGGTTGGTAAGGCATACCAATTTCTAACTCATATGGCCAGAGACTCCAGTGTCAGGATGGTTAAAGTATAAAAGAAATAAGAGAGAAACACTATCATAGCTATTTGAGACTAGCTAGAGTGTTATTATTAATATTATTAGCTGTCATTTATTTAATACCCACTATGGACTTGAGGTTTTGCTTAAGTTGCCTTTAATCTTTACAAACACCTGCTTGGTTCAGTTGGTTTAGTCTCAGACATCCTCTAAGTTCAAGTTCATGTGCCACTTCCTCCATGAAGCCTACTCTTACCCTGCAGCAGTAGCCATTCTCCAATCTTTGCTTCTAAAGGCTTTCTCTGAGCACCTTGCCTCACATGCAGCACTTTGCTTAGGTTTTCTGTTAATTTCTTGCTGCTGCTATTACTTGATGCTTCATTGTTCACAGAATCTATGCTTGACTCATCCCTTCTTCATTTGCTCCTGCATTCTTCAAGGCATATCTATCACTCACCTATCTGAAAGGTGCAGCAGGTACAAAAATGAATAAAGCCTGGTGCCTTTGTAGAATGAGTTTCCATTTCCATGGAGGAAGCAGATACTTAAACATAATTTCAGAGCGCCCAGAGTGATTTCAGACACTTAGGCTGCTTATTGAAGGATGAAAGGGTAAAGACACAGGCAACAACTTGGAGACGTTGGGGTCAACAACATGTTTACATTTGGGCTGCAACTGCAGGTTGGATGGCTGGAATATGGGGCAGATGGTGGGGAGGGATGGGAAATGAGTCTACAAAGGTAGTTTTGAAAGTAATGTGTTTTGCCACTTCCCGTGCAGCATCTGTGACAAAACAGGTGCTCAGGTGTCTGTTGACTGTCTTGCTTTCACTCACACATGACATTTCTTATAAAGCCCTTTGATACCTCCCGTGTGATATTTCAACTCAAAACTTTGTGGAAGGTGGTGATAGAATAAGAAAGCAATAGTTTGAAGTCCTGGATTTAGGATTTGATTTCCTAGCCCTCTTCTGGCCTCTTTTGCTTTTTTTTTTTTTTTTTTTTTCCAATCAAGAAGCCCTTCTTGAAGCCAGCAGAAAGTTTGGGTTCTTGTCAGGACATAGTTCAGGCCCTTAGACATTCTATTTTTAATAGACAGGCATGGTTGAGTTTTGTAAATGAAAAAAAATCAATAAGGCTTTGATATAAAGACTTTGCTTTTCATTTTTTTGTCTCTTTTATTTTTGGTACTATTTTTTTTAAGTCAACAGTGAAAGTCACTCTGTACCAAAAAAAAAATTATGTCCACAGATGAAATATGTTTTCACTGATGATTTTTGATCAGCTCAATGCATACCAAGTGCTTTCAGGGACTCAGGATCCTGCTGGAGCTAGGGCAGGCATGTGGAAACTGAATTTGTGCATCTGTTGGCATTTTTGTGGGCTCTTTGATTATTTTAAGGTGTCTGTTGGAAGTCAAAATTTTCATGGTTTATTAAATTTAGAAATATAGAGAGCTTGCCAGATAAATAGAGCCTTCCATCTACAGGGCAGGAGCTCTTCCCCCAGTCATGGTCCTTGCCAATTATTACACACACTTGGTGTCAACTCCTAATGAGCAATTCATCATGTCACTCCTTGAAACCATTGGACAGGGCTCCACTGTCTGCAGGGCAAAGCCCAGATTCCTTAGACTGCTCTTCATGGGACAATACAGTTTGGCAGCAGCCAAAAGCTCTTGGCTGGGAATGGAAAGATCTAGGTTCAAGGTACAGTGAGTCTGCTGACTGGTCATGTGACTATGGATGGGTCTCTATGCCTCCCTGGGTTTCAGAGCCTCCACAAAACAATTTTGTTGGGCAAGATAATCTCTTAAGTTCTCTTTTGATTCTTCATTTTAGCTAGAACATTCTTTATCTTTGTCTAAAATTTTCCAACTTATTTCCCACTAACATATACCGGATGTCTACTATGTGCCAGGAACTTCTAATACATTATCCCTTTTGCTGCTTACATAACAATAAAAAGCATTTGCATGTTAGAGGAAAAGGAGCAGAGACCCACAGCCACGAAGCTGGAACATGACAGAGCAATGACAGAGTAAGGGTGAGGTGATGCTTTAAGAAATGGTGCCCTCCTTTTGCTCTGCTCAGTGTCCAATATTATGAGTTTTACTGAGCTGATATGACATAAGAAAGTGGAGGCTGAAAATGCCTTCATAAGGTGAGAATTGACTCTAATCTTCACTGAAGAAGCCTACGTAATTTGTAGTTTCAATTTTTAAAAGAGACATAAACATAAAATATATAAGGATAGTTTGTTCTAGTGGAAATAATCTTATATTAGCCACGAGAACAGAGATCTTGTTTGCTTATGGGCTCAGTATATGTGAATGGACTATTTTTAAACCAGGATTTGGAAGCCTTGGACATAATTTCTATGTCCATCACTAATTTATTTTGATATTAATTATCACCTTGGTTAAGTGGAATAAATTCTCTTATAGAATCAAATTTTCTATTAATAAAATGAGATGGTTGGATAATAGATAATTCTTCATTACTCTCAGATTCTAGGAAACAATGGGACTACTGCATTAGGAAAAGTTATAAATATTGGATCTGAAAGACTCAGAGATAATACTTGATTATCTAGAATAACCCCTTTGCCTGAAGAGGCTGGGCACTAAAGGAAACTGTCAATTAGCTCCTAAGCAAAGCTCATCCAACTTCTAGCTAAAGGGAAGAGCTTTACTACTTCCCACTCAGAAGGTTTATATTCAGTCAGTTAAGGGCTTCTCTTTGCAAATTCCTTTTTCACCAGCTTCTTCCCTTCAGTCTATCAAGATGTTTAGGTCTCTGTATGTTTAAAATAGATCATTTATTTGAGCCCATGCTTCCTCTGGTTATCTCTTTGTCTCTTACCGATTTGTATCAGTTATCCCTTTTTCTTCTTCACCTAATACTCACTCTGAAACTTAGGCTGTATAAGCTTCGGCCTGCAACACTCCACTGAGATTACGTTGCCCAAGGCTTTTCAGATTGTCTTTATTGGTAATTCCACTGGGTCTTTTCTCGATGTCTTCTTGGCTTTCAGTGGGGTTACCCCCTCCTTAAAATGCTCTCTGTCCCCAGTTTCCATGTACCTTCCCCTGCAATCTCTTGGAGTATTTTATTCTATGTCTCAGGTTTTCTTTGTGAGACCTACTTTTTCTGTCCATTTAAATGTTAATAATCTGTAAAGTTATGCCTTCAGTCTTCTCATTTACACGTGCTATCCCTGGATGATCTCATCTTTCCCCAGAGCTCCAGTTGATAACACCACAATTCATATCTCTGAATTCAGACTTCTACCCGACAGCCTTCTGCACGTATCTCCTCTGCCCCCAAATCTCTTCCTCTTCTCCTCATCTTAGTGAATGGAATAGCAATGATTCAATTGCCTGAGCCACAGTAATAATAATAGTTAACATTATTTAATTATTTACCATGTGTCTGGCACTCTGTTAAACTGTGTAGATAAAGTATTAAGTTTAAAATCACAACAATCTAACAATGAGATTTTTATTATTTTTATTTTGTGCATGATCATCCATTCTACCTTTTCCCAAAGTTTTACTCATTTTAGGCATTTATGTCCCTGCCTAGAATATGAAGGAGTTGGTGACTTCTACTGTGCCTTCTTGCTCTAATACACATCTTTGACTTCTGAGTTTGAATTAGAGGACCTTCCACTCTGCTCTAGCAGGACACTAATGTTCCCCTATCTTTGCACTCATCATGCCTTTGCTGATTTCTCCCTGATTGTGTGTAGTCCCACATAGAGGCAGGACTCTTCTCTGTTTTGCGTCATTTTTTTCCTAGCATCAAGAATAGTATCTGGTGTGTTCACCATAAATGTTTGTTGAACAAATATTTAAAATCTTATTTTAAACTTTCTTATATGGCCGGGCGCGGTGGCTCACGCCTGTGATCCTAGCACTCTGGGAGGCCGAGGCGGGCGGATCGCTTGAGGTCAGGAGTTCGAAACCAGCCTGAGCAAGAGCGAGACCCCGTCTCTACTAAAAATAGAAAGAAATTAATTGGCCAACTAAAAATATATACAAAAAATTAGCCGGACATGGTGGCGCATGCCTGTAGTCCCAGCTACTTGGGAGGCTGAGGCGGAAGGATTGCTTGAGCCCAGGAGTTTGAGGTTGCTGTGAGCTAGGCTGACACCACGGCACTCACTCTAGCCCGGGCAGCAGAGCAAGACTCTGTCTCAAAAAAAAAAAATCTGGCATGAAGTGATGTGAGACTATTACTTGTAGTGAATTAATTTATCCCACTTCATATGAATATTCACATATTAACCTATAGAAATAATGTTTTTAAGGTGATGTGACAGACCTTGATGGAAGTTTCATGATATAATGACATACGCACATAATATATATTCTCAAGTCCAAAAAATTCCAATTCCAAAATTTATCTAGCTTCAAGAGTTTCAAATACAGACTGTAAATCTAATGAAATACCTTTCCAAATTTTTTTTGCTTGTGTAGAAATGCAATACATTTTTATACTGATCTTATTATCAGTTCCTTCCAATCGTTACAATGAGCCTATAAATCTTTGTGTTTATATTAATATAAACCAAGGGTCAATAAACATTTTCTGTTAAATATTTACTATGTTCTAAAATATTTACTATATTCAAATAGTAAATATTTTAGGCTCTGCAGACCATACAATCTCTGTTGCATCCACTCAACTCTGCCAATATAGCAACAAAGCAATCATAGGTGATAATAAACAAATAAGCATATTGTGTTCCAGTATAACTTTACAATGAAATTTGAATTTCACCTAATTTTCATATGTCATAAAATATTAGTTTTTCAACCATTGAAAACATAAAAATTATTCTTAGCTCACAGACAGTACAAAAGCAGGTGGCTCACTGGATTTGGCCTATTGGCCATTATTTGTAACTTCTGATTATAAAACAATATTTTCTAATAGTGTTCCTTCCATTCCTGTTTTTTTTTTTTTTTTTTGAGATTGAGTCTCACCCTGTTGCCCAGGCTAGAGTGCCATGGCATCAGCCTAGCTCACAGCAACCTCAAATTCCTGGGCTCAAACGATCCTCCTGCCTCAGCCTCCCAAGTAGCTATTCCTGATCTTATGCTTTTGATTTTTTTTCTGTACAACAGGTTTTCTTGTTCAATATTAAATAGCAGCAGTGATACTGCATTTCTTTTATCTTATTCCTGATTTTTAAAAGGAATGCTTCCACTGTTAACACATTAAGATTGTCTTTTGCTGTAGGTTTCCTTCTACACCTAGCTTAAGAGGTGTTGGTTTTTATTTTTTAAATCAAGAGTAGTTGTTCAATTTTAGCAAATGCTCTTCCTGAATTTAATATACAATTTTTCTTCTTTAATTATGTGACTGTGGCAGATACTGCTCGTTCTGTGACCACCAAATCTATTAGAATTATAGTTGGGCATATGGCTGTTGAGCTACAGTATATTTCTCAAGGTCTCTTGGAATTAAGTATGACTATGTGACTAAGCTTTCACCAACAGAACATGAGCATTAGAGATGTAAACCACTTCTGGGCCTAAGCATAAAAGAGTGGGCATAATTTCCTATGTTTTTTCCTCCCTTCCTGCTGGCTGGAACCCAGACATACCAGTAATGCACCTTACGCATGGAGTCTATAATAATGCCCTAGGCCAAACGTTCTTAAATTTCTTGAACTTAGGATCCCTTTACAAAATTCTTTAAAATTACTAAGCACTCAACAGCCTGGGCAATAGCAAGATCTCATCTCTACAAAAAATAGAAAAATTAGCCAGGCATGGTCATGTACACCTTTAGTCCCAGCTACTTTGGAGGTTAGGGCAGGAGGATTTGCTTGAGCCCAGGAATTTGAGGTTGCAGTGAGCTATTACACCACTATACTCCAGCCAGGGCAACAGAGTGAGACTCTGTCTCAAAAAAAGAAAAAAAAAAAATTACTAAGCATCCAAAAAGCTTTAATTTATATAGGTTATATCTATCCATATTTACCATATTAGAAATTAAAGCTGATAAATTATGAATATTTATTAACTCCCTTAAATATAATAATAAACCTATTACATGTCAACATAAATAACATTGTAAAAAATAAAAATGCTACCTATAAAAATAATGTTTAATTAAAAAACCACTATAAGGTAGCTTTTAAAACCTTTTCATTTGATCCTAACAATCATTATTCGAGGTAATCAAAGCACTTGTTATCAAATCAACATTATTTTACAATTAAAGTTTACAGAAGTTGTGACTTGAACAAAGTTAGGTTATCTATCAAGTATAAATGTGGGACACCAAAATCAATGTGAAACAAGGAGACCAAATTAAATTTCTTCAAGCTCTGTACTTTGAAAATACAGACTTTCTTTTATTTTTTTTTTTTTATTAGGGTGGGTGGAAGGAGAAGGGTGGCTATATTCTGACCTAAAAAGTTTTTTTGTTTTGTTTTGTTTTTGTTTTTTTGAGACAGAGGCATGCTCTGTTGCCCAGGCTAGAATGCTGTGCATCATCACAGTTCACTGCAACCTCAAATTCCTAGGGTTCAAGCAATCCTCCTGCCTCAGCCTCCCAAGTAGCTGGGACTATCGGCGCACGACGTCACACCTGGCTAATGTTTCTATTTTTTTGTAGAGACAGGGTCTCACTCTTACTCAGGCTTGTTTCAAACTCCTGGCCTCAAGTAATCCTCCTGCCTTGGCCTCCCAGAGTACTAGGATTACAGCTGTGAGCCACCACACCCAGCCTGACCTAAAAAATTTAAGAAAAAAATTGTTGCACCAAACTTGGTAGTTCATGCTTATAACCTCATTGACTCTGGAGGCTGAGGCAGGAGGATTACTTGAGACCAGGAGTTTGAGGCTGCAATGAACTCTGATTACCCCACTGTACTCCAGCCTGGGCGCCAGAGACCCTATCTCTTTTTAAAAAAAATGACTAGTAATATATTGAAATGTTATTTTCCAGAATTTTTAATGCATTAACATGCCTAACTGATATCCAACTATATATACAATTTTGACTCTTTAAGGAACAATAAACAAATGTTCTCCATTCAATTACACTGGCAGAGTTTTCCAAAGTAGTTGTAAACTTTCACATTCCCATTAGAAATATATTACAGTTATGATTGCTCCACATCCTTACTTATACTTGATGTTATCTATAATTTTAGCCCATCTAGTAAATATAAAGTAATATCTCACTGTATTTTTAATTTGTATTCCCTGATAACTAAAAAGGTTGAGGATCTTTTCATGTGTCTATTGACTATTATTGACTATTGACTACTAGCTTCTGTGAAGTATCTGCCCAAATTTTTTGTCCATTTTTAAAAAACTGAGTTCTAATTATTAAACTGTGAAAGAACTTTATACTGTTCTCCCATTCTGTCTTGCCTTTTCATGTTCATTGCTGTTTCTCAGAGCAGAAGTCTTTAATTTTGATGAAGTTCCAATTTTTTCTTTAATGGTTCAAACTTTCTGTGTTATTATCTAAGAAACTTTTGCCCACCCCAAAGTCACAAAAATTTTTCCCTATGTTTTCTTCTAGCAGTTTTACAGTTTAGACTTTTGCACTTAGGTCTAGCATCCATTTAATTTTTATATAAATTGTGACAGAAGAGTCAACGTCAACAGAAAGAAAAAAAGGAAAAAAGGTCAATATCCATGTTTTTCTATATGGATAACCCTTTGTTCCAACATCATTTGTTGAAAAGAAGTTTCCCTGTTAAATTGTGTGATACGTTGTCAATAATCTAAGAAATACATATGTGTGTTTGCGTGTGGGTATATTTCTGTTCCACGGATCCTATTATCTATGCTTTTACCAATCTTATCTTTGTGGCTTGAGAATAAGTCTTGAAATCCAGGAGTTTAAGTTTTCTAAGTTTTTTGTTAAATTGCTTTAGCTATTCCATATAAATTTTGGCATTTCCATACATGTTTTAGAATTTTAACTCAATTTTAACCAACGAAGCCTGCTGGAATTCAGCTGATTGGAATTGAATTTAATCTACAAATGTATTTAGCAAGAACTGACATCTCAATAGTACTGTATAAATGTACCTATACACATTGTATATTTCTCCATAAATTTAGATCTTCAATTTATTACAGCAAGTGTTCAGTGTAGAGACACTGTACAGCCTCCATACATTCATTTATTCCTCAGTATGTTTTTGACACTATTACAAATGCTGTTACTTCATTTTTCAAACTTTGCTGCTAGTATGTATAGAAGACCATTGATTTTTTAAAAAAATATAATCTTAAGTCTAGCAATCTTGCTAAGTTCAGTTATTAGTTCTAATAGTCGTTTTCTAGATTCATGAGGATTATCTACATAAACAATAATGCCATCTGCAAATGGAAAACTTCTTCCTTTCTGATCTTTATGCCCTTTATTTTTATTCTTCTCTCCCTCCAACAATGCACACTTTGTTATCTGCTGACTCTTTAAAGTCATTCCAAAGTGATATTCATGCCAGAAATTTCCAACAACTGTAACATTAAATTTTCTTTAAAAAGATAATTGGCCAAAAGAAACATTACTGAAAAAACCCATTTCCTTAGATGAAGAAAAGAATATTTGCCCAAAGAAAAAAGGAAAAAACCTTAGTTAAGAAGAACCAAATAATTATAAAACTAAGTAAAATGATCACAGGTATACTCCTAAATAAAAAATCTAAAACTGTGTAACATCAGTATCACTTGCATCAAAGCTAGAATTATGAGAAAATTAATAATGCATGGATCCTCCCAACCTCTCATTATTTCTTCCTCTTTAACAATAAGTTACCATTTACTGAGTGTTGAATATGTACTAGAGTCTTCTAATCCTCACCATATTCCCTTAAGTTACTAATTATATCCCCATTTTATATATGAGAACTGGACAGATTGAACCAAATTAACAAAGGTTACCCAGATTAAGTGGCAGAGCCAGGTAAGAACTCAAGACGGTTTGATGCCAGAACCCATGAATTTTAACTTTTATTGCAATGTTACTTATACCTCTTCACTGCCCACATAATACTATACTCCAGCCACATTAATCTAAAACAATTAACAATATTAGCAGTGCCTTTTTCTTCCAACAACTTTACCATAATACTCTGCCTTATTCCAAAAGAACTTAATGGTATTTTAATAAGTGCTATCAAAAGTAGTAAAACATACTTACCGGTTTCGGCATTTTCCTTCTCTTTTTGTTACCTTCTTTAAAAATACTTCACTTCTATGAATTCTGTTGCCACCTTCTGTTAAGAAAAAGAAAGCATAATTTATCTTCTTTTTATATAAGGTTTTTAACTGTAATCTGTACAGAAAAAAATTAGAACATTTTAAAATGTGGGCTTAATGTAACACGGAGTTCTCTA
The DNA here is from genome assembly GCA_963574885.1 of Lepilemur ruficaudatus. NCBI lineage: Eukaryota > Metazoa > Chordata > Mammalia > Primates > Lepilemuridae > Lepilemur > Lepilemur ruficaudatus. Next base: position 8,283 of record CAUYRT010021604.1, on the reverse strand, counting down.
ACTTTATTCTAATTTTCAATGTCTTCTACTAGCATTTCATATTCCCTAAAAAGACTAAAATCTGAGATTTACAATACCACATATCTCAAACAGCATAGCATACTGATCTGCTATAAGTTTTAATTGAATTGCAGACAACACATAGCAAGCAAACGTGATTGCTAAGGGCCCAAACATTGCCTCTCTCCAAGTCAGGTTCATCCCTGCACCCAAGATGTTAGAGAAAGGGACAGTAAAAGTGAGGATAGATGGATTCAGATTCCGAAGAGTTGAATTCAAAAATACTTTTCAATGTTTTTTCTGCACTGTCAAAGACAAAAGGAAATTCTGATTAATGTAATTTACAAAAAGACAAATAACAAGAAAATTATTTTTGCCTCTTAAAGTTTAAAAAATCTGAGTAGAGAAAAATACATAAGTAGTTTATCCACCTAACGTATAAAAAACAGCCAAAGCTCTGCATACTAATGATATGCATGCTACTCACCAGCAAGCTAGTGCTGTTCACTAAAATTTATAATTACCCTTAAGACCAATGTTAAAGTATATCTTCTCCCATAAAGGCAATGAATCTTAATCAAATAGAACCATCTTGTTGTCTTGGGGTAAATGTTCTCACTAAGAAACAAAAAACAAAATTGGGTTTCCTCTTTATAAATCTACTAATAGATCTAAAATTCTTAATCATTATTAGATGTCCAGAAAAAACATCATTCCAATTTGAAAACATATACTGAGATGTTAAATTATTACTTGAGAAAAGCTTATCTAGTATCTCTGCTGAGAAACTTTGTTACAGTAGGATCAACTAATATACAACTGATTTTGAGTTTTAAAGTTATATTATCAACTGCTTTTTAAGACATCATAAATAACAAAACTGAAAATTATCCAAATTGAAATAAAAATGAAGCACTGAAATAAGGTCATTTCCCTACATTTTACTCACGATAATCAATAAACCTCTTTAATGGAGGGAACTTCCTCCTGAGATTTTTTTTTTTTTTTTTTAATATCTGAGGCACTGGATGACATTCATTTGAAGGTATAAACCTCTTATTTCATTTCTTTTCTTTTGAGACAGGGTCTCACTGTTGCCCAGGCTGGAGTGCACCGGTGTAATTATAGCTTGCTACAGCCTCCAAATCCTGGCCTCAAGCCATCGTCCTGCCTCAGTCACCCAAGTAGCTTGGACTATAGGTATGTACCACCACTGCCTGGCTAATTTTTAAAATTCTGTTGTAAAGATGGGCTCTCATTATTGCCCAGGCTGGTCCTGAACTCCTGGCCTCAAGCAATCCTCCTTCCTCAGACTCCCAGAGTGCTAAGATTACAGGCATGAGCCACCATACTAGGCCTCTTTCTGTTGTTTGTTTTGTTTTTTACAGTCAGGGCCTGCTTTTTAACCCAGGCTGGGGTGCAATGGTACAATCACTATTCACTGCAGGCTCCAACCCCTGGGCACAAGCGACCCTCCCATCTCAGCCTCCGGAGTAGCTGAGACTAAAGGAGCATACCACTTTGCCTGGCCAAAACCTCATTTCTTATTATTAGTATTTCCTTGCCTATTCCCTATCTACAGTCACTTAAATGTGCTTCAAATTTTTAATTTTATACTCTCTTTTCATCCCAACTACCATTGCCTTAGTTCAGATCTTATCATCTCAAGCTTGATTAAAAACGGCCTCCAAAATGACCTGCTTTTCACATTATTTATTAATATAAGCCAGTGGCTTGCTCAACATCTAAAGAATGATCTCAAACATAACATGGCCAAGACCCTTAAATCCCTACTCCACAGCCAAATCTGCTTTTCTTCAAGCCGAGTGATTTACATATTCCTAGAAAGCTATCTATAATATTCTCTCATGACTTTTATATCTCTACATCTGAAAATTAAAACCTTCTTTTCATTACTGTTAATTTTTGCCTTCCCTTTTTCTTGATTAATCTTGTCAGAAGTTTGCCTAGTTTATGGGTCTAAAAATTAGTTTTCAGTTTTGTTGACTTTCTTTTATTTTTCTCTTATTAATTTCTGTCATTTTCCTCATTATTTTTCCTCTCACAAGTTAGCTTTGGCTTTACTCTGTGGTTCATTTCTAATCCTTAAGATTGAAAGTTTACTGAAGTACTGTTCAATCTTTTTCTTTACTAATTCACAAATTAAGGTCATAAGCTACATATGCTCAAATATAAGGCAATTCCAAATATAAAGTGAGCTCCCTAATTTACCTGTGAGAATATCTGAAATTCATTTTTATTATCTGAATATACAAATATGTATTTATAATTTATTACTATACTTAATATTGACTCAGAAATAGTTTGTTTGCCTCATCCCACATTTCATAGAACAATTTTATTCAAACTCCTCATACATATATGAAACAAGAATGTCCACATCAAAATTTTGGCCATTTTTCGAATTATAACAGTTTTCTAGATTACACAAGCATTTTTGAGTCAGCATATTATGAGATTACTAAAATTTTTATCCCGAGCCAAAGTGGCTTACCATGTGGGTAATAAGTGGCCAAACCACCAGTCTTTTGACACCTAGCATTCAGAGCTTTACCACATACCAGTCTATCTTTCTTATATTAAAAAAGTGCTAAGTAATTTCATTTGTGGAAATACGCACAAAGAAAATATTTTAAAATGTGTATAATGATATATAACTACAAAGATTCTAGTTATAGTGCTACTGATAAAAGTATATGTAATACTGGGAGTTAAGTGAATTATGGTACAGCTATAGGCTCTGCTAGATCACAATGCAGCCAATCAAAATATTATAGAAAGATGTTAAATAACATGGGAAAATATTCACAAACCACTAAGTTAAAAAGCAGGTTATAAGACCAGCCATAGAATATCATCACATTTCTTTTTAAAAAGTATAAATAAAGAAACCAGAATGATTATACCCCAAAATATTAAGAGGCTCTCAGAATTAAAATGAATCAGAACATTTCTAGAACAAACATATAGATCTTTTGTAATAAGAAAAACTGATTTCTTAAAATGAAAGAAAAAATTATTCTACTAAAGTAAGTTGGACCTATAACTTCACAATACCATTTAATAAATCCTAACTAGGTTAATCTTTATGTCAAAAAAAAATTCCTAACAAATCTAGTTTTAGAGGAATAATATGATTAAGAAGGATATATAGGTTATGATAAAAACAGATAATATATTTGATTTTAAATCCCTAAATAGGTAAAATAAAAGAAATATCAAAATAAAAGTAATGGAGTAGAAAAATACGCAACAGCAAAATAAAGAATGCAAAATAAAGAAGTTGCTATGCAAAATAAAGAAATGATTAAATATATAAAGATATCACTCAGACTCCACTCAGTAAACAGGTAAATGAGAACTATTCACAAACAAATCTTATGCTAACAAAAAATACACAATTGTGTTACTAATTAAAACTACAAATCAAAATGACTTTAAGGTACTACTGAGAATTTACTCACTAAACTAGCAAAATACGTATTAATTATAAATGCCAATGTTGATGAGACTGTTGGTAAACAAGTAGATAAATATTGCTGGTAGCACCATAAACTGGCTCTGTATTTCTAGAAAGTTGCCGATACATAACAAAAGCTACAGAGCTCTTTTGAACAGGAAATTCTGCTTCTGTAATAAACCACCAAGGAAATATATCTCCAAAGAAATCAACGAATACAAAAGGAAGTAATCTGTACCAAGACATTCTCAGCAGCACTTTTTACAATAGCCAATAATTAAAACCACAATAGACTATTCCAGGATTTTTTGTTTTCATTTTTTTTCTGGTATATTAAGATAAACTGTTTCAACATTTACATAAGGTTAAAGAGAAAGGCAGAATATGTAGCTAACCACCCATTACAATTACGTAAAAACACAGATATTGATACAAAGAATGTTTGGCTATATAAACACTGAGTATTTAATATTAATCAGGGATTTGTTAAGTTCCTAATGTAAAAAATCATAAATGAGAATTCAATAAACATATTTCACTAAATTATTTACATATTAGTTTATTAGGGCACATAGTATGTGTAAGAAATCTACATTAAATTTTTTAGGACTAAAGCTATGTAAAATGCTATCAAAACTTAAGTTTTTAAGCCAATTTAGTGATAATTTTAAAATACCTATATCAAGATAGTATGATTTAACCTCAGTGGTAAATTTCTAGTCCTTCTATAAATCAATGTATCAGTATATTTTTAATTGTAAACTGACATCTGTCAGTAACAGAATAGGTAATTTAATAAAGTGTCACATGAAAAGTCAGGAAACCTAGACACATGTCCTGGGGTTCCACCTCTAGCTTGACACTAATTTGTCTTTAAGTGTCTTCCCCTTTCTTCTCTTAAAAGAATAAATAAAATAAATATAAATCACCTAAACTATAATGTATCAAAGATATATATTGTATATAGTTGTCTATTTCCCTCTTCCCTCATGATAACTAAGAAAAATTTACCCCCTCTCCTCCCCATTCTTAGTTTTCTTAATTAAATTTAATTTGTAAGTTCAACTTAGATTTAATCAATTTTCTTAATTTCCCCACTCTTAAATTTCTTAAAGTGTTCTTCCCCTACCTCTTTTCCATAGGACTCCCCCAGAAGCAATGAAGCACAATCATGGCAGCAACACACCCTGCCTTTAGGTGTAGTCTTAAGAGATGCTGCCAGCATACATATCTCCCACGTCTAGAAAAGTACCCACATGAATATGTACTCAAACACTGTGCCACATATTAGACATAAAATATTCATATATAACATTCTCTTCTGTCTTTTAACTCTGAGATTGACCCTAACACAGTCTTTCTACCTCATACAATGGAAAAACAGCCTCATGCTTACCACACTGAGCTCTGTTAAGTCAGTGCACAACAGATTCCCACCTGTCAGGTGGCAAAACAGGTGTTAAGTCTAATCCATGCAGGTCCTGCATTGAAGCTTCAATAATTTATACGAGGATGCCTAATTTTACTTTTAAGCTATTCTTTTCTCCAAGCTTAATTATAATTTTTTTCTGCCTTTAAGACTCAGAAACGATCTCAGAATACAATTTTGGTCTCTCCGGGGACGAAAAATTTCCAAAAGAACTGTTCTGCCAATTTACTGGGGGAATGGAAAGCAGTACAACAAAAAGAAGTATAAACTGAACCCAAAAGGTAACTCTAGCAGTCAAAGCAAGACTATAACGACATCTCAGAAGTTTTTAATTATTTTTTTTTTCTTTCCTGGGACCCTCCCTCCTTCCTGCATGGAAGCCTAAGAACCACCTCCTAGAAAAGTATTTTTAAATGCATAAAATAAAAAAATTATGAAAGAAACCAATTATACCAGAATTATCAAAATACAAAAAGCACAAATTTATGATATACTAATATATACGTTTCCTTATTAATACTGGTAAAATACTTCAACAGTATCTACCAGTGGATCTAATAACTAAACTTGTAAGTAATGATGAGCATATATGTCATTTTGAGATAACTTAATGTATTATGAAAATATCTGCCATTTCTATTAGAAACAATCTCGTATACTGTACTAATGCTACTGCTGTCTACATTCATAACGGAAGAAAATGTGTAAATAAAGACGTAACTTTTTAGGAACATTAGAGGGCATTTAATTAAAAAAAAAAAAAGGTAACTTTTTCTCCATCCACGTTCACACACACCCTTCCCATGTTTAAAACCTCTAATATACTAAGAACTGTGCTTATTGTATTTTTAGCTCAGTGTTAATACTGGATTTAATAGCAATAATAATGCACTTTTACCTGTATAATGCCATGTGATCCCCTCCCCAGATGAAGTAAAGAGGACAAAAATTTTCAGTTCCATTTTGCAAGTGAAGAAACAAGGCCAAAAGCAAGCAGAAAGGTAGTGCATGGAGGGAGCACTCATAGTATGCTCATTCTCCAGACACTTTACCTACATTACCTAATCTTCACAATAACTGCCCTCCCTTCTCCTGCCAGACATAGATATTACAATCCCTCATCTTCTAATAAAGAAATTAGATTCAGATAAGCGACGTGCACAAATTTATGGGGCTAGTTAAAAAAGTTAACAGTCCTTTTAAATTCTAGTCCTGGGCTCTACTGACTACCCTACTCACTCTGCTTTTCTCAGATACCATTCTAGACAAGCTCATCCAAAACAATTAATAGGGCTTTTCAAGAAGCAGGCTATTAAAGCTCTCTCCTCTATTGTTAACAGGTCAAAAGATTACCTCTAAAGATGTTGTAAGTGCACATTAATAGCCAGTATGATACCTCTGTAAATGGATTTCCTGTAAGGGTGACAGGCAATTTTAAATAAGATATTAAGTACTTGTCCATGTGGAATGGATTTCTGTTTTAATAATATTTTTAAAGAAATTAAAAATTCAACATTTTTGAGCAATATATACATGTTGCTGAAAATGCAAAGCAAATTTCTAAAACTGAAATATAAACCAGAACTGCAATATTAAAAACAAAGTTTTACACTGCATTTAGGTTATCTTCTAAAAGAGTTTTGTAAATTTAAAGAAAAATCATATCTGCAGTGTTCCTAAGGTGAGTAGAAAATCAAATACATGATAATCTGCAATTATTCATTTTAAATGCTAAAAGATGAGAAAACTAAATCCAGTCAAATTTCATTTTACATTTAAGAAAACATTAAAAATTCATACAAAAATGTTTAGAAATGGAAAAACAAAGATAGGTTCATATAAGTCACTTATGTCTCAGGAAAGAAGCAAAGACTCAAACTGACCAAAGAAATTCTCACAAATAATTCTACACTTTATATGTTTTAAAACACCAGATACTATAGTACCTTATTTTCAAAACAAACACAATGTTTCTTAAATATCTTTAAAATGAGATAATATTCCCTCATGTAGTCAATAAGACTATATGGCAGTTCTATTACTATAAAAATCAGTAAGCTTCTAATTCTCTAGATACTCAATCCCTTTTTTGAGAAACTGGAACAGTGCCTGGCTCACAGTTGGGCCTCAAATGTTTGTTGATTTTGTTGAATTAACCTTGTACATAATACTCATTTTAATCTTTCTGTTGATTATCATCAAGGGCAATAGCTTCCTCTCATTTTTTATGTTGTAAAATGATCAATCTAATAAGCATCACTACGAAGTGACAGCAAACATGAACTTGGGGAAAAAGCTCCTTACAACCAGGTCTCCCAAATTCAGGCCTCAACCATCTCTATCCAAAACTGTTTCAATAATGCCATCTAATTTGACAATCAAATTAAATTAGAAGGCCAGATAATGACACTCCTAATGATAACTATAATAATCATGCTGCTTGTTGACAGATGTACGTAGTCAGCTTTCTGGTATATATAACTAACTGCTTAATAATCAAACTAAGTTTGTATAGTTTTTCTAAGTCTAAAACCTGTAAACAGCTTAAATATCAAGAGTCCTCATGACAGCTAACAAAGTTTAATCCAAGCCAAAGGGTTCGAGAGTCCATTAACCATAGATGAGATTTCCTTTGTCCCCCATTCTCCCTTTCATTAAGTAAGGGTCACTATGCTGCACTCATGTGCCCCCATTATTCCATATACTAGCCAGGATTTCTGGTTACAAACACACCTACTCTGGTTAACTTATTGAAAGATTATCAGTTAATTTACAGAAACTACAGGAAGTTTTCTTAGAAGCAGGAAGCAAGAAACATCCAGAATTCACATTATGGAAAACTCTGCTTAGAACACTGTTGCACTGAGTATTAATTCCAGTTTATACACACCACTATAACTTAACACACTTTTTGATATACCATATGGCACACACTATATTCCTATCAGAGTATAAACTCCTCAGTACCTTACTCATCTTTCCATCCTCAAATACAAAGAGTACTTGGCACATAATAACTGTCTGAATGCATGACTGACAACTTAAAACAGGGGTCAGCAGGCCGGGTGCGGTGGCTCACGCCTGTAATCTCAGCACTCTGGGAGGCCAAGGCGGGCGGACTCCACAAAGTCAGGAGTTTGAAACCAGCCTGAGCAAGAGCGAGACCCCATCTCTACTATAAAATAGAAAGAAATTAATTGGCCAACTAAACATATATAGAAAAAATTAGCTGGGCATGGTGGCACATGCCTGTAGTCCCAGCTACTTGGGAGGCTGAGGCAGAAGGATCGCTTGAGCCCAGGAGTTTGAGGTTGCTGTGAGCTAGGCTGATGCCACGGCACTCACTCTAGCCCGGGCAAGGGAGTGAGACTCT